>APFE030281218.1:9526-27793 GCA_000404065.3 Pinus taeda | reverse complement strand
GTTGCATTGTATTTTGGGTGACCTTTGGCCTTAGTTGTCGGGGCCCATTTTCTATTTTTCCCCATAGTGGTGTTCAGGGGGGGTGTTGGATCTACTACACCTACATGCAAACTCTAAGTTAGAGCATGCAACTACATGCAACTACATGCAACTGCATGCAGACTCTTAGTTAAAGCATGCAACTACATGCAACTACTACAGATCTACATGCGAACTCTTAGTTAGAGCATGGGATTGCATGCAAGATTCCTTTTGCATGACTTACTCCTTGATTTGCTCCTTCTTTAACTCCGCAACTGACTAGTTATCTCCGGAACTTGTTGTAGGTGTTGAGTCTTCTCATCGATCACCACTATAGTTCATTACCTTGGGATCTTCACCCACTATAGTTCATTACCTTGGGATCTTCACCCAGTAATGCTATATAATGAGCATTGTAACATATTTTCTAATGAATCATTCTTTTCTTCTTTCAATTTTCTTTTAATGTTTTTGCTCTGCAAAGCTGTGTGTTCAACCTTTACTAGCTAGATTCATCTGTGCAGGTTTTCTAACACATTTACAGATAAAGATTGGAAGACTTGCAAGTTGGCCTCCGTGTAGCATTCAATACTGTGACATCCAACGTTAGTTTCATATCGTTATATGCGGAATTGTTAAACTCAGCTTGGATTTCTTTCGAAACTACGAAATCCTTAACCATGCGCTCCATTTTTGATATTAGACTTGAACCACAGGGCTCCTTCAACTTCGACAATTTTTTCTGTTCATCATCAATATTTATACCTCTATCATGCAACAATCTCTTAGCTAAATATTTCCTGCAAAATTCTGCAAATAAATCTTTATCACTCACATAGCGAACAAGTTTTACAACCTTTTCCAACAGGCTCTCAATATTATCATCATCGGTCCTGTTTAGACTGCCACCCTTCTTCAACAAATTATCCCAAAAAGCTGCAAACAACTCTTCACTTGTGGTTCCTCCAACTCTTTTATTGCAAATTACCAGCAAAGCTTCGTGCAGAGCTTTAGAAATGGAATTATCATTTTGAAATTCATTCTCCAAATAACCAACATACTGGTCATAAATTTCAATTAACTTCCCTAGGAATTCAAGTCCATGTGTACTTCTACTGCTTGATGAGTTATTGTTCCTAGTAGTGTCTTCTGCGCATTTGATTAAGTCTATGCCTCGGCTAATTATATGTTGTTGAAAAATACTTGCCACTGGTGGGAGACCTTTGGGGATTTTACAAAATAACTTGTAAATCCTACAAATATCAATTTTCTTATCATCCCTAAGCAGGGCATCGAAACCTGAATCATGTTTCCCTAAAAGTTGAATTTCATAACGGGCAAGTAGTTCATTTTGGACCATCTCTAATAACGGATTCTTGCTGCTGGAGTGCAAATAATTGCCAACTCTGTGCTCCTCATTCTGCAAGCACTCTTCAGCCTTTACCATATATTGTGGACAAGAATACTCCGAAATCCATAAAGCAGCCTTTCGAGCATGGTAAATTCTAGTTTCCTCAAACATAAATTTTTCAAAATTGTTCACGTAGTAATCTAGGTCACCATTACCAATATCCAGATACATGTCCACAAATTTTCTTAACGATGCACTATCAACCTGCTCTCCCTCGCGTTCTCGCTTAAATCAAATCGAACACAACATTCTTGAGATTAATGTGTGTGTCATCAGGCAGAGCCTCTCGGAAACACATCAACCCAACTTCTCTTAGAGGGAGTCTGTCAGTCCAAAGGATGTGGTAAATCAAATAATAGAACATGCCGGACATGGAACGAACGAAGGCCTTGTAATTTTCCCAGTGTTTCAGGAATTCTTTTAGCAAGAACTCATCATGTTGTTCCCTTAATGCTGGTAAAACTACGCAAGAGATGTACTCTTCAAGCGACTTCTTGTAAATATCGTAAAGTTGATGTGAGTAGTTTTCACTTTTGCTTTTGTAAGTGTTATGGCTGCACATGTTGCAGATAGTTTCATTAATTCTGATGCACTCATCCAAATGTAACTCATCGCTACAATTAGTTCCTTCGAACTTGTTTCTCAATTTTTGGATACCAGTAGAGACAATAGCCAACCCTTCTTCCCATGTTATAATACGCCTCTCCATTATTATATTTCTCCTAGCCGTACTGTTTTCTTATGTATTGATCTCGTTCGTCCCGCCTTTCGATTGTCTGCCCGCACAGATTTCACAGAATCACCGTACCAATTCAAATATGATGGAGGTGTCAACGATTTTGTTCCTTGTGCCATATTGAGTGGTGTATACGAGTGTGAATCGTTAGAGTGGCTTTTCTGGCCAGAATTTGCTTGCGCCGACATGACTGATTTGTTAACGTTATGACCAAAGAATTATATAGTGTTAACTCGGTTAGTTAAATAGCTTTACAACGCTAAATAAATAGCTCTAGATTTATCTTAAATTTCGAAAAGCATAGTATTAATTACAAGGGTTGCCGATCAAAGTAATGTTATCAAGAAAGAATTATCCTTTATTACGACCATAGTTTAAATAGCTCTTCCCGGGATGAAGCTAAATTTATATTAAATTTAGGAAATCATAACAGTAACGATGGTTGTATACCAAAATATTAACAATGACGGTCTTGAAAAGTAGTAATGAGTGAGTGTGTTATAAGTTGTTGTATTGGAATTTTAAAATTTGTATTTGGTCAAATTATTAACCATAATGTATTTTGAAGAGGAACAATCAACCTCATCTTTCAATACCATGAATTGAATTAAAGAATGATCTAAAATCAATAAAATAGATTGAACCCATTTTTAAATAGAAATTTAGAAGGATTTTAATATTTTAACCACTAACAATATATAAGAGATGCATTTAAAAAAAATCATAATCTTTGAACCAATAAGAAGGAAAAAGCACCAATAGTCACACCTCCAAAACCTTAAAGGCCTTAACCTAGTTTCTTTGAGATTCATGTATGAATGTATCTAATGCATGCATGAGAGGCATGATAACCACACATTTCACATTTAATCAAACTAATAAATAGCACAAATTTATAAAAATTGGGAACTATCACCAATGTATCGATTCTAAATAAAGTTCATAAAAATTCTCAAAATCAAATAGACAAAATTTTACTTCACCCATACAAACAAGAAAAGTTAGTATTATTTTTATTAGACCACTAAAAGCCCCTTCAATTTGATTACTCTATCCTCATAAGTTAGTGATTCATATACCATATCAATGGCCCATGGATCTCGACATGCAACTTGAGTCTAAACCTTTAAGCTCTAGGCTTTAGTGGGTACATTAATGCATAATTGCATGATGTGAGTGGAAATGATTGGGTATCTAAATAGTGAAAGATCGATTCTAGGAATATTTCAAAATCCTTAGAAAAATCAAAATCGAAACAAGAAAACTATTCATCACCATGGTGATCTAAAACTGAATCATAAGAATCTTCAGAATTGTCTTCAATGTATCATTACCTTGATACGCAACTTTCAAGGTTTCCCAAGCTTCATGTGCTATGGATGGGCCTCTTATCTTGTAAAAAATAGAGTCATCTAGTGAGTTTTGAATCCAACATTTGGTTGTGTGTTCTTTCTTTTTAGTTCATTCCCTAAATTCCTCTAATTATTAGTCATGGATGCCCATGCTTCTTGAGTCAGATCTACATATGCAGTATGAAGTGTATACAAGCACTCTTAGGCTTGAAGAAATATGGTCATTCTCAAAAACCAAAAATAAAATTTTTCGCCAAATAAAATAAGGGTGTATGGCAAAGCACTAAAGAAGTTATTTCTTTGAATGCAAAATGTCAACCTTTTTCTTTTAAATCTCCTTAAACAAAATCCTTCCCAATTTTTTTATAAAAAAAAACTCTAAAAAAATAACAAACCCTTTTCTTATAATAAAATAAAAAACCCTTTGAATATAAGTTCTATTCAAAAAATACTTTTTGACTCACGCATACCTCATAATCAAACCTATGAATATAAGCTCTATTCAAAAAATACTTTTTAACTCGCGCATACCTCATAATCAAACCTTTGAATATAAGTTCTATTTAAAAAAATACGTTTTAACTCATGCATTCCTCGTAATCTCATAAGGCATATCATAAGGTTTTAATTTATTTTTTAAAATCCAAATGAATACGCCAACGGATGAAACAAAAATACCTCGTTGACCTCGTTAAACAAAAATACTTAAACTGGTTTGACTTTTACTAACGATGCAGAAAGAATGGGTACCCTGCGTGCTAAAGCTTCTCTCGACTGTGAAGGCCAGCGTTATAACACTAACGCACTGTTCATCAATAGAACGAAGCGTTAAGGAAAAGGGGTCTAACGCGTTTCTCAGTGTCTAGTGTCAGTGGTGTTACTAACGCGTTTCTGAACACCGTGCACAAAAAAATCAAGTTTTTCTTCAACTTACTTTGCAGCAACCTTCGTTTCACAGTTGCTTCACTTTGTTACAATCTCTGTAGCGAATCACACACGTATGAAATGCTGCTCCCAAAGAGGCTTAAGCTTTTTCTTCACTCATGTTGCTTCTCTCTCACATAGTTTTATTCAAACATCTCTCTCTATTGTTTTCAAGGAGTCTTAAGCAGTTTAAGCTCTGATACCATGACAAAGATTGAAACTAAAAATGGAGCAGACATTACTCTTCTCAATATTCTGAATGACTAAATAAGTTACATTGTAAACATCAATACTAAATAACTAAAGTAAAACTCTACACCTATGGAGTAGGACTCAAGTAAGGCTAAACTGCTTATGGCACCAAGTAGACAAAAAATCAATTAAGATGACACCTAACCAACAACTAACTAACAGTGAGATTAATATCTCAACAGAAACCCGATGTGAGTGTCAACTCAATCTAAGGAATCTGAATCTCACATAGGAACTCGGTACTAGGAAACTCCTGACAGATATCATGTAACCTTGTAAGGATAAAAAGGGAAATGGAATCATAATAGCAACAAGAGTTAGTCTTTGTTCCATCCAAAATGGAAATCGAGATCCAATCCATTTCATCCCCCTGAGATCTAATCGAGGTGAGTATTTATGTGTTAGTCAATTGAACTCCGGTAGAAAATCCAATGTGTGATATGTTTTATTTCTCTAATATAAAACAAAATCAACCATGAGTTGCACTATAGATTTGTTTTCAAATGGCATATCAATCAACAATTTTAGGCTATATATCTCAATAAATTAGAGTTTCGGGCTTTATTGCTTTAAATTTGGGCTTGAACTTACTTTGGGGCTGTTCAACACACTCACTCAATAGTTGATGCTGAAGTAAGATCTTTCTAGCTTTCACTATTGCTGCATCTATTGTTCACTTTTTGTCTTCTTTTACATTTTCTATCCCTTTATTCCTCTCATTCACATTCACCTTTCTAAAGGGAATCTTAATCTTCTTCAACTTGTGTTAAAAGGCATTATTGAATTCAAAATTATCACTTGTATATATTGTTGCACTGCTAGGTTCCTTTAGAAGAATCTTGTACTTGCCACATGAAACTGAATGCAATAGTCAAATAACATCTTCATCTTCCAAATTTAGTTGATATTTAATTTCTTCATAGCTGAGCTATATAGCTTCATTGAAGAGCAAAAGAAAAGCTTCTTGGTATGTTTTTACTACCAATTCTATTACTGTGGTGTCAAATTTGGAGATGATGTCACAAGTCCCAAGGAGTATACCCATGTAAGTGTATGATGTTCATATCTCCGAGAATAAAATTCCTAAAACTCGACAAGACATGCAACCATCTTAGAAGGTAAATAAATATTGGAAGACTTGCAAGTTGGGCAATGTGTAGCATTCAATATTGTGATGTCCAACATTAGTTTCATATCGTTATATGCGGAATTGTTAAACTCAGCTTGGAATTCTTTCGAAACTACGAAATCCTTAACTGATAAAAAGAGCAATGTTGTATTAAAAGAAATAAAACCCACTCGTTAGCTCTACGAAAAAGAGTCTGAACCAGGAGAGTCTGGCGTTACATAAGGCTCTACATTGTTAATGTACATCACACATTATATAGTAATAATGGTTTTAGGGAAGTTAAAACAATAACCTAAGAAATAGAAGCTAATTCCTATCCTCAAGTCACTTGAACCAACTTACACTATTCTAGTATATTCTCCATTATCTTCAACACTCCCCCTTAATGGAGAATGGGTTCACAAATATGCCTAACATCTCCCTAAACATTTCAAACATAATCCTGCCAAGAGGCTTAGTGAAAATGTCTGCAACATTATGACATGTATTACAATATACCAAATGGATTTCTTTGGATTCAACTTTCTCCATCACAAAGTGGAATTGTGTATTAATATGTTTAGTGTTTTTGTGGAACACTGGATTATTAGAAAGTTTGATTGAACTCTCATTGTCGCATCTGATTGTTGTTGGGTTTATCTGTTTTTCCCCAACATCTTGGAGAAGTCTCCACAACCAAACAGCCTCACACGTTGTTGCACACATGGCTTGATACTCTGCTTCCGCTGAGGACAAGGAGACTTTGTTCTACTTCTTGCTGCTCCATGTGATCACCCTGGATCCAATGCTGAATGCATAACCTGTTATAGATCTGTGATCATCGACATTTCCAACCCAATCTGAACCTGCAAATTTTGTCAATCTAACATTAGAAGAGTGAGTTTAAATAATACCGTAATCTACAGTATCTTATAGATACCTCAAAACACTTTTCGCTGCATTCCAATGGCTTTCAGTGGCTTGGACATATATTGGCTTAGCACACTAACTGCATAAGCCAAATATGTTCTAGTGGTGGTTAGGTAGATTAGACTCCCAACCAGTTGTCTATAAAGTGTTGCATCTACCACCTTTGAGCCATCTTCACTCTACAATTTGATGTTCTGTTGTAGTGGGACTGCAAACTAACAATAATCCATTGTAAATCTCTCTAACATGCCTTTGACATACATTGCTTGGGACATAAAGGTTTGTCCTGAATCTCTCCAGATCTCAAGACCCAAACAATATCTTAATTCACCAAGGTGTTTCATTTCGAATACCTATGACATCTGTTGCTTGATTTCTTTGATCAGATATGTGGCATCACCTATAATGATCAAATCATCTACATACAGAGAAATCATCACTATGTGCCCTTGTTCGTCTTGCATGGTGTAAAGATTAGGGTTATTTTTGCTTTTGTTGTAGCGAGCTTGCAAAAAACAAATGAGTCAATATTTTCATACCAAGACCTGGGTGCTTGCTTTAGTCCATAAAGTACTTTCTTCAATCTAGACACTAAATGCTCTTTCCCTTTCTCAACAAACCCTTTAGGTTGCTCTAAATAAACCTCCTCTTTTAGTTCTCCATTTAAAAATGCAGATTTTACATCTGGTTGGTGTATCATCCAATGTTTCTTAGTAGCTAAAGCTATTAACATTCTCATACTGTCTAGTTTATCTATAGGGGTGAAGGTTTCTTCGTAGTCTATACCTTCTTTTCATGAATACCCCTTTGCTACCAATCTATCTTTTCAATTTTATACGGTTCCATCTGCATTAATCTTCAGTTTGTATAACCATTTACAACCTATGGTTTGTTTTCCTTTGGGAAGTTTAACTAGTTCCCAAGTGCTGTTCGTGATTATTGATTCATATTCCTTGTCCATGGCTATTTTCAATTCTCTACATTCATTTGCTGCTTTATAACTAGAAGGTTCAACCACATTCATCATACTAGTTATAAAAGCATTTTCCCTATATCTTGCAGGCAATTGAGCTTTCCTACCTAATATCTTGAGAGGTGGGGTAGCTTCAAACCTTGTTTAATCATTATTTTCTTGTTTTTTTTGTTGCTGATGTTGTATCTATTGTTGCACCTATTGTATCTGTTGTATCTCCTCTTGTTGCTGCCATTGTTCATCTTTTGCCTTTGTCTGCTGCTGATCTTGATTGTTTCCTGTTTCTTCACTTTCTTCTTCCACCAAGTACGGAATATCCCATTCCTCATTGTGCTTATTAGATTCTTCATGATCCTACTGATGGAATATGACATCCCGAGTTACAAAAATCTTGTAAGTAAAGGGATTAAATAATCTGTAAGCTTTATGTTGTGAACAATACGCTATAAAAGTACATCTGATGACTTTCAAATCTAGTTTTCTTCTATCTTCCTTTGGAATATGGGAAAATGCTTTAGATCCAAATAATCCTAAGTGTTTTACTACAGGCTCAAATCCATATAATGCTTCAAAAGGAGTTTTAAACTCAAGACTCTTTATAGGACTCCTATTTTTTGAATAAACTGCAGTATTCAATGCTTGAGCCCAAAAACCATTCAAATGATTCTTACCTTTCAACATGCTCCTACCACATTCCATTAGTGTTCTGTTCTTTCTTTCAGTTACTCCATTTTGCTGTGGAGTATGGGTTACTGTGAAGTGCTACAATATTCCATAGTCTTTACAATACCTGATAAACTCATCTTTCCTGTATTCTCCCCCTTGATCGAACCAAAGAATTTTATCTGTTTCCCTCTTTGCCTTTCAATCATGTTTTTGAACTGCTTAAAGTATTCAAATGTGTGACTCTTCTTAGTCAAGAAATATACCTAAGAAAACTTTGTGCAGTCATCAATAAACAATAAAAAATATAGTGCACCTCCTAATGATTTTGTTTGCATGGGTCCACAAAAGTCTGTATGCACTAATTCAAGTATATCCCTCTGTTTCTTCTCTACTCAAATAGGGAATTCTTCTCTATGCATTTTTCCTAATGTACGCGCATCACAATCATTATGTACTTGCTTTAGCATAGGAATATCTCTTACCATTTCTTTCTTTTGTAGTAACAACAAATCATTGTCGTTGATATGACCAAATCTATGATGCCATAGCTCTTCTATAGTCAAGCTCACAGCTGTCAAGGCTCAAACTGGTGTAGGTCCTACATCCAACTTGTACAGACCTCCTGTTCAGATTCTTATAACAATTGTCTTCATGCCATCTAACAGATCTTTAATATAACAGTTAGATTTCAAAAATTCAACATTAAGATCTTGATCTGTGATCATGGATACAAAAACCAAGTTCTTTGTTACACCAAGCACATACATGATGTTATAAATTTGTTTTACATTACCATTAGGTAGAATGACAGAAATTTTCCTACACCCTTTGATCTGATGACTTCTATCATCACCTAGGTAAATCTGTGCTCCTTCGTTGATTTCTTTAAAATCTTTGAACCAATGCTTGTTCCCTGTCATATGTGTTGATTCTTCTGAATTTGCATACCAGATGTTTGCATCAACATTCTCATCAAAATCTGCCATAAAAGATCAGAAATTGTCCACACGATTTTCAATCACGAGATGACCTGCATGTTGTTTGTACTTCTACTTTTCTTCATGATATTTCTTCTTCTTGCACTCCCTCACAGTGTGGCCAAGTTTTCCACAATAAAAACATTTAATTTTAGAGTTGTTTCTATTCGGATGCATACCATGGGTATGATTCAGTGCTTTTTTTCAATGTCCTCCATTTTGTTGTTGCGGATTTCCTTTCACTTTGAAGAAGTTCAATTTTTCCATCAATACAAGATCGACACTCTAGGGCTTGAGAGTCAATCTTCTTTCTTCTTCTTGCATCAGTATTCTTGTCAGTTCTTCAAATTTCCGGATCTTCTCTCTCACATTTATCTTAGTGATGAACATTTGGTAGTGATCGGTCACATCATTCATGGTAATTGTTACAAGATCTGTATGGTCAATTGTATGGCCAATGTCTGCCTATTTGTTCTTTAGATCTTTGATCCTTGCTGTGAAGGCAACAACTGTTTCATTCTCCTCCATCTTCAAGGACAAGATCTTACTCTTCAATAATAAAATATGATTTGAATTCATGATCTCATACAAATCCTTCAGAATTCCCCAGATGTTGTTAGTTGTCTTACACTCTCTCATGTGTGGTATGATGTAGTCTTTCACTGACATCTTCAACAACGTCTTTGCTCTACCTTCTCACTTCTCCCAATCTGGGATCGATGCTAATGTAGTCGCTCACTTCAGCTCAGCCCCATATACCATTGTCCAAGCACTCTGCACTTCTAACAGAGTTTGCATCCTGAATTTTCAATTTGCATAACTCGAACCATCAAGCTTGTTATGCTCATTCAAGCATCCATCAAACATATTATTATTCATCTTGGTGATTTATACAAAAAAAAAATCGACAGGTAAAATAAGATGTTAGATTTACCCGAGATATGTGACAAAGACAAATCACTAATCTTCAATGTTGTTTAATCTTGCAACACACCCGCAAATCACCGTGGCTTCCTTCACAACCTCCAAATAACTTTCTGTTGTCTGCCTCTGCAACCTTCTCTAGGATACAGAGTTCTCTTGGCCTCCACGGAGCCTTTTTCGTGTTTACATGATAGTCGCAGATGTTCAACACTTATGTGAGATGTCATCGCAGATCTACACCACTTATCTGTGACATCATCGTAGCTATACACTTAAAATTAGAGACAGTGATGTTAAGTATGTTTGAGTAATCATTGCGTTTATTCTCTAGAAACCTGTGAATATTTCAGTTTAGTTGCACCCTCCTCTCAGCATACAGGATCCTCATCCCTAACGCTCTCATACCATGATAAAAATGGCAATGTTGTATTAAAAGAAATAAAACCCACTAGTCAGCTCTACGGAAGAGAGTCTAAACCAGGAGAGTCTGGCTTTGTAGAAAGCTCTACGTTGTTCATGTACATCACACATTATATAGTATTCATGGTTTTAGGGAAGTTAAAATAATAACCTAAGAAATAGAAACTAATTCCTATCTTAAGGTCATGTGAACCAACTTACACTATTCTAGGATATTCTCCATTATCTTCAACAATTTCCAATTCTATTACCGTGGAGTGAAATTTGGAGATGACGTCACAAGTTCCAAGGATTGTACCCATGTAAGTGTATGATGTTCATATCTCCGAGAATAAAATTCCTGAAACTCAACAAGACATGTAGCCATCTTAGAAGGTAGATAAAGATTGGAGGACTTGCAAGTTGGCCAACGTGTGGCATTCAATACTGTGACATCCAACGTTAGTTTCATATCGTTATATGCAGAATTGTTAATGTCAGCTTGAATTTATTTCAAAACTACGAAGTCCTTAAGTGTGCCCTCCATTTTTGATATAAGACTTGAACCACAGGGCTCCTTCAACTTCGACAATTTGATCTTCTCGTCGTCAATATTTACAACTTTATCATGCAACAATCTATTAGGGAATAAATCTTTATCACTCACATATTGAACAAGTTTTACAATCTTTATCATCATTGGTCCTTTTTAGACTGCAACCCTTCTGCAATAAATTATCCCAAAAAGCTGCAAACAACTCTGCACTTGTGGTTCCTCCAACTCTTTTATTGCAAATTACCACCAATGAATCATGCAGAGCTTTAGAAATGGAATTAAAATTTTGAAATTCATGCTCCAAATAACCCACATACTGGTCATAGATTTCAATGACCTTCTGTAGGAATTCAAGTCCCTGTATTCTTGTATTATTTGATGAGTTATTGTTACTACTAGTGTCTTCCGCCAATTTGACTAAGTTTATTCCTCGACTAAATATATGTTGTTGAAAAATACTTGCCACTCGTTGGAGACCTTTGGGAATTTTACAAAATAACATATACATCTTAGAAATATCTATTTTCTTATTATCCCTAAGCAGGGAACCGAAACTTGAATCATGTTTCCCTAAAAGTTGAATTTCATAATGGTCAAGGAGTTCATTTTGGACTATCTCTAATAACCCATGCTTGTTGCTAGAGTGCAAATAATTTTCAAATCTGTGCTCCTCATTCTGCAAACACTTTTTAGCCATTACTATATATTCTGGACAGGAATACTCTGAAATCCATAAAGCATCCTTTCGAGCATAGTAAATCCGAGCATCCTCAAACATAGAATTTTCAAGATTGTTCTGGTAATAATCTAGGTGACCAATACCAATTTCCATATACATGTCCACAAATTTTCTTAATGATGCACTATCAATTTGCTCTCCCTCATGCCCTCGCTTAATCAAATCGAACACAACATTATTGAGATTAATGTGTGTGCCATCAGGCAAGGCCTTTCGGAAACACATGAACACATCTTCTCTTAGAGGGAGTCAGTCGGTCCACAGGATGTGGTAAATCAAATAGTAGAACGAATGAAAACCTTGCATTTTTCCCAATGTTTCAGGAATTATTTTAGCAAGAATGCATCATGTCATTCCCTTAATGCAGTAAATCTGCCCAAGAGATGTAATATTCAAGGGAATTCTTGTGAATATAGTAAAGTTGATGTGAGTAGTTCTCATTTTTGGTTTCGTAAGTGTTATGGTTTTACATGTTGCAGTCAGTTTCATAATTCTACTACAATGAGTTCCTTCCAACTTGTTTCTCATCGCTGCAATGAGTTCCTTCCAAATTATTTCTCAATTTTTTGATACTAGTAGAAACCATAGCGAATCCTTCTTCCCATGTTATCACACACCCCTCCATTATTATATTTCTCATAACAATACTATTTTCTTAAATATTGTCATTCATCCCACTTTTTGATTGTCAATGGTTTTATTCATTGTGCCACATTGAGTGAACAATTTATAGGAGACTAAATCATTATAGTGTTCTACCATTGTGCCAACATGGTTTATTTCTTAACGTTATTGCGCAAGAATTTTATATTATTAAGTCGTTCGGTTAAATAAATAGCTATACATGGCTAAATAAGTAGCTTTAGATTTATCTTAAATTTCTAAGATCATAATATTAAGAGGGGATGCCTCTCAAAATAATGTTATCAAGAAAGAATTATCTTTTATTAAGTGAAGCTAAATTTATACTAAATCTAGGAAATCATAACATTAACAAGAGTTGTCTATCAACATATTAACAACTATTAACAATTATTGCCATGCAAAGATATTAACAAGTGTGTTATACCTTGGTGTTATGGCATCTTAAAAATCATAATGATTAATTAAATTTAACAAGGGGAAACTCCATAGTCTCTGGTGAAATTCAAGGTCAGTTAGCAATATTCAAATATAAATTTATGGCAATTTATGGTTGCATAATACATGAACATTTTTTTATCCTATAATATAATTATTAAGACAAATGAACATATAGTAAGTTCAGATAGTTCTGGAAGCTAAAGTGTTTTGCCTTCCCTAAGGTTTAATAATTCATTGCTTCCATTCTGTGAGGATTGTTAAACTTGATATGAATAACATTGGAATCACAAAAACTGGCAAAACAAGGATCAAGGCTAAAAAAAGGCCATATGACAGAGCTCGATGGCCAAATGTATTACATTGTGCAGCTCCAACAAACATTAACTACTTTATCAAACACATTCTTTATGTAAATACATTTTGGTAGGCCATAATGATACCCTGGGAAGTAGATTTACTTAGAGATGAGGAAGATTACACTGTACGAGATGAGCAAGATTACATTGTATGCGTTCATGCCGAAACATTTAAAAATCCTTCAAAAATAATGCACAAAGTAATGTCATATTGACAATTTCTTTTTCTCATAGAATAAGACAGAAGTTGTCCAAATTGGCCACTTAATTTGTGATCAAATTTTTAGAATTGTGGAAGTTAGCAGCACCATCAAAGAAAGGATGATTCTCATTACTTCTTATTTGGGCAAGAAGATGTTGTCGCAATTTCCTTTGTTGTTATTCCTTTTGTATTTGCATTTACCTTGCTTTCATTTGTTGTTCCTGCAAAATATGCACAAGTATTTACAAACAAGACCATCATTAGAGTCCAAAACATATCTACTGAAATTAATATGTATGTACAATAAATAACAAACACTTCCCTTATTTTTATCGACATAATTAAGGGTTAATTTAAATATGGGAGACCATCTCAACATATGAAGCTACTCATAGTGCTTCTCATTTGTTGGTGAGATGAAAATATCCCAAAACATAGACCACAATTCAAACAAAAAGCCTCCAGGTGCATCAATTTCTGGATCCAAAACTAGTTACTTGTTAGAACATTATTGATAATTGCAATAACTACATAAAATTCCAATAAATTGAAACTTTATTACAAACAAGAAACAAAGTTGTCTAATGTGAAAAATATAGCAGTAAAACTAGAGTTATATAACCTTCAAAATAATTCCCAAAGTAATGGCATACAGACAATTGCATTTTCTCATATAATAATGAGAAAGTTGTTCAGATTAATGGAAAATATAGACAGAGATACAAAAAGTGGAGTTATCTAACCTTCATAGAGGGATCATCAAATCCCTCTCTTTAGTGTTGAGACTTCAAATGTTCCTTAAGGATTTTCGACACCATGGCATTGGGCATTGAATTTGCAATATTTTCATAATTGTTGAAGTTAGCAGCACCATTAAAGGAAGGCCGATTCCAATTCCTTCTTATCTTCACCAGAAGATACTACTACAATTGCATTTGTTGTTTCTGTTTTTGTATTTGCATTTCCCTTGGTTTCATTTTTTGTACCTTCAAAACACGGACGAGTATTTACAAACAAGACCTTTATTAACTTATTGTTAATCCTCACTTGCTACATAGGAGATGTTCTTGGGTGCCAACATATCATTCTATTTAGTAGGAACTTGAAAAATCAACAGTATAAGTGTGGTCCAAGATGGCTTAAAACTCTTATGTAAAATGTACAAAAAAACACATTATGATTTCCATTCGAGTAACTTCCATCAAGTATACTCTTTGAAAACATCATCTCTTAAACTTATGATCAACTAAACTATAGTTTTTCTTAAATCCACAACTATGACTAATATTAAAGGTGTAAGAACAAACCCTGAAAGAAACTATGATTAACTAGGATATTCCTTTAATTGTATGAGCTATTGCTGGGAGAATATAATGAAGGCTTAGGTGACCTCGACAATTGATACAAGAAACAAACGTTTAGGGTCAAAGAGGAAAGATTTGTGTAACAAGGTAGGTGATGCAAGATACAATGAGGATCTACCAACTTAAGGAGAGAAATAAATTCCATATCCCAAGGAAAATGTAAGGAATTTATGATGGTAATAAGGCCATAAATGAGGAGAAATATAAGAAACCACTCATGAGAGTAAGATGTAATGCATGGTAAAAAAAGATAAATGAGATCAAATATTACAAAAATAAAGCTTAAATTGGAATGTGTGCTTGATTTGCATAAAGTGTAAGAGAACCAGGCCATCAACATTAGAAAGCAAAGTGAAAAAAACCTAAGCCATTAAAATAATCTCTATCATTAAAGGAAAAATGCTTCAGAAATTAAAACAGAAATTTCATGAAATTTCACCTGAGAACAAAGCATAAAGAAACATTTAATAGATAAATGAAATTGACAACACAAGATGAAGTAATTTTTATCAGATCAAAGGAACTTTCACCTGAAACCCTCATAATACTGAAACATTTTCGTTGATTTACATAAAATTTAACAGAATCATAACACTGAAATCATTAGAAAGGAGAGTAGAGAAAGCCTAAACAAATGAAATAAACCCTTTTCCCCAACTGAGAAAGTCAAATCTGAAACACCGGGATGGTATAGAGATGTAGCGTAGGGTTAGTTCTTTGTTTGACTATAACATCTAGCTCGACTATGATAACATTAGTGAGAACACTTTGAATCTATTAGCTATGTCCCTGGCTTTTCCAGGGTAGAAACAAGTATGGCAACACAGCGAAGGACATGATATCAATGGTGTGGACGAGTGGCCAATTGATGGGCCCATAAAATATTTATAGAAAACTAATTACATTAAATGAGGCTCACATAATTTGATGCATTTATGTGGTTCTGAATGGTATTAATATCCTTGGCATGTTCCAACATTATAAACACGAGTCACTCTTTATACATCATGTGACTATGTCCAACCTCCCTTTTTTAAATGAACAATGAAAACCATAGTAGAAAATGTTGTGGGCGTACATGGTGAACTAGAATCTCCGAGTGAGTGATCGTGAAGATGAAAACCAGTTCAGAATCTATTAAATTCTCGACATATGAGTTTATTATGTTTTATCCTAAGCATGAACTCCTTTAGGTAGAAGCACCAAAGCACTACATAACTCACCTACCTCGCAGGATATTCATTTTAGCCCTGCCAGTGAGAGGGTACATGTTTTTCAGCATTCGTCCTCGAAAGCATTTAAATGAGGTGAGGTTTTTGAAGGTGTCTTATTGTTCTAGGGCGGTATTTATAAAGGCTTGAGCCATGCTCACGTCATGGATTAGATTCTAGCTCTCTTTACCCGTTGTGGTTTGGTTGTTACGTTTTCATTAGAAGCAAGTTTTGATGTTGTTTATTTGGATGGTTTGTAATTATTGCAAAAATATTTAAATTATTTGCTAATATCAATTACAATGCGAGAAGTGTATTCGTATATAGAATACAGTGTTTTTTATAGACCGTGAAATGAACTAATAAACATTTTTTTATGCGAAAATACAAATTCCATAACATTTTTTTTTTAAATTATATTTTCTCGATGGGTTTGTTAAGAAAATAACAATTTCTTTATGGGTTTCTCAAATATCACAATTTTAAATATAAGGGTTTTCAAATCTCTTTTTTACACATAAATGTCCTCGTTGATCTAATGAAAAAAATACATGTATTTTTTAATTCACACTCACTACAATGTTGTTTATGGGTCTGAAACTAACTGCATAACATTTTGTTAGGCAAAAGGACAAACTAAATTACATTACATTTTTAAGAAAAATATATTTTCTTCATCACTTTGTTGGCCAAATTACATTTCCTTGTGAGGTTTCTCAAATCTCACAATTTTAAATCTAAGGGTTTCCAAACATCTATTTTTCCACTTCATGTTCTCACTAATCTAGTGAATTGAATTGACTATTTATTTTTATGAGTTTTTTAAGTCTACATCTTGCAAATTAAAAACATGAAAGAAACCTTGCAAAGTGGAGAACTTTGGCATCCATCAGTAGGATTTTGAATTTTTTTCAAAATGTATAATCAAACTAAGTTCGATTTTTTGAACTTCAAAAATAGTACATCATAATTTTATTGTATACACATCAATTAAAGTAAGTTGGAAAGAAAATATATTCAACACTTTTTGAATTTAGAAGATAGATTGAATATTGAAACTTCATATTTGTAACAAAAAAAATTCGACTTATGCAGCAAACCGCCTTGCACATTGTCCTATATTGTCAATTTTCGTGGCTTATCAATGTTCCACAGTTGGCTTCTTTCAGACTTCATACTTGCAGGAAAGGAAAGGAACCAGGCAAAGCTTCTCTCTCAAATTTTCTAACTGAAATTATGTTGCATTTGAGCTTTTTTTGCAGCATAAGATTGCATTTAGATTTTTTTAAGTGGATCTCAGTTCAAAACGTCGGCGACATCAATGAGATTCAATAGTAGCCTTCCATACAATAAACTTCTATCTCATTTACCTTCTTTTGTCTCCTTTACCAGCAAGTCTCTTAGCAAACCCATCTCTCCTTTACCAACACCACCTCTCCTTTACTAGCACTATCATGTATCTTACCATTCCCATATCTCGTTTACCAGCACTACCATGTCTCTAGCCGTGCCCATATCATTTATACATGAAATTTGCCACCTGTACACACATGGAGGAATGTTGAGAAGTCTCCAACATATGGCATTGATGGCATCGAACACCAACATCTAGCCATTGTGCAAGACAACAATTTGGGTGCAGTGTTAAAAAAAATTTGGTTATAAAACACCTTTGGATACCAAAAAATTTTGCCCCAGACTTAAAATCAATTGTCATGACTTAAAATCAGTTGTCACAACATGAAAACTAGACTTTGGATAAAATAAATTGTCACAACATTCTTACATTGGGATTGGAAAAGTGCGCAATAAGAGGTCGAATTTTTTATATCCAAACACTTTCGATAAAATTTAGATCAATGAAAATTGCACTACAAAACTTTGGTTAAATGCTCATAAAGCCAAAAACAATTTTGGTCAAAGAATGAATTAATGGGTCATCAACGATTTAGCAATCACCATAGCCCTATTGAAGGCATGGAAGACATGGACTAATAAGACTAAATATTATTTCCTAATAAGATTAAATAGGTTAAAAAAAGTTAAATTATTAATTTTTATTTAGGTATTGACATATATATAT
>APFE030281212.1:202440-213612 GCA_000404065.3 Pinus taeda | reverse complement strand
GCGTGTGCTTCCAACGCATTAGAGCGGAGAATCCTGGTTGGTAGAGAGTGGACGGATGGATAATCGTTTGAGGGGAGGCTCAATGGTCCTTTGTTCGAGGGGAGGATTGTTGGGTATACGACCAAAGTCCCACATTGACTAGAAGTGGGGAGGATCATGGGTATATAAGGATGGACAAATATCTCCATTGGTATGAGGCCTTTTGGGGTAAGCCCAAAAACAAATCCATGAGGGCTTAGGCCCAAAGTGGACAATATCATACCATTGTGGAGATATGTGGTGTCCAGAGTTCTTACAGAAGTCTGGTTGTACATCAGCAAAGACAGAACACAAGGTGAAGTTAAGAAGCTGAAGCCAATAAGGTATGGGCCTTTCGAGATACTTGAGAAAATTGGTGAGAACGCTTTTTGCCTTGGTTTGCCAGCTTACATGCACATCTATTCAGTAGTTAATGCAGAGAACTTGAGACTATTTGAACCTTCATTGATTGAAGATCCTGAAGAGCAAAGTCAGTTGCCTGCTATTGATGATCTGTTTCTTGAATATCTCAATGAGTTGCAGGAAGATACAGTTCTGGACAGGAAGGTGAGAACTGCGCACAGAGGGGATGTTGAGTACCTCAGAGTCAGACTCAAACGTTCAAAACCAAGCAGTGCAATATGGATAGAGATTGGACAAGTGAGAAAGCTATATCCTCGCTTGATTGATGCTTAAAAACCAACTTTTGGTGGTTGTTACACAGTAATTTGTCACTATCTCCCTGTCAGTCTCCCTACTGTGTCATGAAATCAAACCCATCATGCTCATGCTCTTTGAATTGGCCAAATAACCCTCTTTGCCAAAGTTTATCTGATCATCGTGACTGTTATTTAAATAACCGCGCTGACTGGCGGATGATAGTGCAATTGGTGCGCTGCCAGCGCGGAAGCACACGGGTTTCCCGCATTGATCGAATTTCATAGCCAGCGCATCCTCTGTTTGTATTAAGTCGCGCTGACATAACCTCTTCTGTTATTGAGATGCGATGCCAGCGTGCCAGTCCAGTTATTCACCCGCGCTGATCCTGTTTGGGCGAATTTGTTCTAACAGCCAACCTTCCAGATGACTCCAGACCTGGTTGTTGGCCTTGTGAATGTCGCCCTCCCTTCTATGGCATGTCTGTTCGTTATATGAGCCACCTTTCTTGGAGATAAGCTTATCCTTCCACCCTTCATGGAGACTCCTTCTCCTATATAAGCCTCCACCATTGCCATGAGCAGCGAGTTTTTGGAATATAGATTTGACGTAGAGGAATTCATAGTGCTTTAGTGCTGCCCTTAATAGGCAGTTGGTGTGTTAAGTGTGGATTGCTAGAGAGCTTAAGGAAGGTTGTGAATTCTTGTTGCCTTGTGTGAGAGAGAGAGTTGTTTGTCTTGGGAGATCTACCTCCAAGGGTGAATGCTTATGAGACTTGCTGGCTGGACCCTCTTGAGAAGGACTCAGCGTCAGAACATTGGTTGTACCTTTTTGTGTCTTGATTAATAAAAGATAGATGACTACTATTATGGTTCCATTCTCATTTGTCTTGTAATGGTTAATGTGAATTACATCCTTTCTGACTGATGTATATTTGCTTTTATTAGATTTCACGCTTGTGTTTGTTCTCTCTTTGCATGTGCAGGTGTCCATCTGCGAGGATAGTGGAGGATCGTGACCGACCAGAGCAAAAGAACGAGAGCGGCATCTCTTCGTCAAACAATAGCGCTGGAATCCAAGTAGGTGTTCATTGCCCACTTTTTAATTGCAACTAGGAGCTTTCATAGTAGCATTGATTGATTGTTGCTAGACCCGTTCTGGGCTAGTAGGGATCGCCTCTATCCGTAGAGGGGATTTACCTCTCCAACAATTTGGCGACTCCGCTGGGGAGGTTGCTTGTGTCTTTTGTTGTTCATCCTTGTTTTGAGTTTGATTGTCATTCTCTTGTCAGAAATTGGGGATTAGTTCTTTGTTTTTGATTTCCTGGTTCACTCTAGGAAAGGCCTTAATTGTTTTAAAAACTATTACCTTGGTCTGGGAGCTTTTGGCTTGATTTTGCTCGTTTTTTAGCCTCAGCGTGGTTTATATCAGAATAGTCGCGCTGACATCGCGTGTCTGCTTCTTTGACTTCACTGTCATCGCGCTTGTACGTTTTACAGTTGCGCTGACCTTGTTTTCGAGCCAGCGCCCTTTATCCGTGTCTTTCCACGCTGACAGCGCAAAGTTGCTACGCATGTTGACTGGTCAGCGCTTTGTTGCTGAGGGTCACCCATGCTGATCCTGTAGAATTGATTTTTTTCCAAATTTGCCTCCTGAACCTGTTGGTTTGACTATCCCCTGCTCTTTCCACCTGGTTTATGACTTGATTTCTGTTGTCTGAACTGTGAGGTACTTGCCTGCGAAGTCTTGTTCCGCAAGGGTTCGTTTATTGCTTGCTTTTCGGTTTTGCAAAGCCTTCCTTTTCGCTTTCGCTGCTTGGTTTGTATTTTGCCTTAACTTTTACAGTTGCTGAAGTGTGTTGAATCTTTGTTTGACTAGTTTTACCCCCATCCTCCGGGTGTTTGCTTTTCTCTATTGATTTCGCACCCTAGCCCTAGGGCATCTAGTGGCCGTGTGTGTGTCAAGCCTTCCGCGGGATCTTGTTTTCTTGTTTGACCAGCCAACTTTGGATTTGCTTTTTACACTTGCTCGGTGATCGTTAAAAGTGTTTTGGTTGTGTTCCAAGCGATTTGCTTCCTCCTTACTTGAATTCCTTTTTGTCTTGCTGAGCTTAGATCACATAGCTCATAAGCCTTGTTTTTCGTTTGATTTGGAAAATTGGTTTTGGTGTCTTGGGAACTTTCTTGTGTTTTCATTGAGCGATTTTATTCCTTTTGCTTGGTGTTGTTGTCTCTCAAAATCAGTTTAAGTGCTTTGTGCCATTGAAAAGAAAATCAAACTAGTGTCTTTTGCATTCAATAGTTAAAGGGGAAAAGAACATTTCGTTGATTTGTGTTTTCAAAAGAAAAGTTTCGTTTCCTTGCCTTTAGTTGCATTAGATTGTTTGATTGCTTGAATTCATTTTGCTTGATTGAAAAATTCCTAACTTTCTCATAGTTAGAATTCATCGAACGAAATGATGTCCTTTGGCATATAGTTTGCATCTAAGCAATTGTGAGAGATCACACGGTAGGGCTTGAAATCGAAACTTAATTCAAGATCAACCATAAAATAAACTGAATTTACCTAAAAACGCATTGGAACTTAACGCAAACATCTAGAGGTCTAGGCTAGAGACGTGCTCCGGCGTCGTTAAACCTAGTCACTTTTGTTTTCGCATTAAGGTTGGGTGATTCCTCCTTGTGTGATTCAACTGTGGTCTAGTACGGACTTGTGCTCCCACGTACCGTCGCGTATATATGGGGAGACTCCACTAGGTTATCATCCTTGATCTATAGGAAGCCGTGTCTGCCACCTTACAAGCCGTAACGCACCGAACACAGCATTCAGGAAGATTGACTGCAGTACGGAAAGTCCTTGGTTTTCATACGATTGCCAAGGTGTATAAGCGGTTTTACGGATTGTCTGGTAAACCCCTTTGCCTAGCTTCTCCAGAGCAGTCACTTTTTGACCCTTTTCGGACTCTGTAAAAGAAAAGGCTCTATAGAGCATTTGTCACTTCGGGCTCTTAAAACATTCGAAGGCAACTAGAGTCACCTTTTGTCCTTTTCTCGACTCTTAAAACATGAAAAGGTCAAGTTGTGTCCTGGTGTCATAAAATTTATTCGGCTACGATAACATTTACCTTGGTAGATCTTGTGTGCGTTTAGTTTTGAGTAGGGTCTCTTATCGTTAGTTTGCTTAGGGTCTTTGTTTGATCATCCTGGTGGATCCATCAACTCCGTCTCCTGTCCCAAGTGACTAAGGGTCTCCATCTTCTGTTGCCCCTGAGACACTGGTTTGTGACGCTCTTCCCATTGTTCTGAGCATCCAACCGTTGAATTCTCGAGCTCCAGAGGACGAATTCTACGAATTTTCTTGGAACCCTGTTTGGGAACCCTCTGAAGACGATTTTCCCGCCACTCCTGTCGGTGTCCCATCTCCGATGGCTTCTTCCGATATGGGCGACACTTCTCTTGTGTCGAGTGGGCCATCCGTCATGTCGAGTATTGATACTCACATTTCGGCTACATCCCCAATCATCTCCACGCCCTACACCGTTACACCTTTGGGTATTACGGTGCCGGCGTGCTATAGATCTTTGAGGGATGCTATGAACTCTGCAGCTTCCTCTTCTGTGTGGGATCAAATCATCGTCCCTACCACAGGACCGTTTGTTTCCCAAGTTCACCATAATGCTGTCACAGTAATCCCAACCAACCTGACCTTCTGCGTCATGTCGTCAACTCCAGTTGTTAGTGCCGTTACAGCGTCATCCGCTGTCACTTCTGCTGCAGGCCCATCTCGAGGTCCAGCACAAAAGGGGATAATCGACACACACCACTAGAGTTGTGCACCCCGCAAGTGGTGCTCCTCCTGCTTCCGATCATATGATGGCAGAGGAGGCATATTTTCAGTACTTGAGTAATTTCCAAAGCCCAGATGGGCAAGGCCCGTATTATGATCCTGAGAATCATTACTTGTATACTTCTTTGCCTGAAGAGCCTTATGTTGAGGCTTCCGTTCCATTGAACGTGGCTTGGGGTACCACCGGTTATGGTGGTGGCTAGTACCATCAGAGTCAAGGACAGCAAGGACCACCCTACCAGGGTCAACAGCCTTACTCGCAGCCTAATCAGGGGCAGCAGTATTCTGGCCAGAACTACCCAGGTCAACAGGGAGTCCCACAAGGACAACCCAATCAGGGACAACCTTTGGTCTCTAGTGGTCTGTCTTTTACATACCTTGGGCAACCTTCTGGAAACCCGGGATAACCCAACGCTCAACAAGGACAACCCGGTACCCAACATGGCTACCCTTCGGGGCAACCTTATGGGAACCGGGGACAACCTTATGGTCAGCAACGTCAACCTGGAAACTAGCAAGGTAACCCTTCTGGGCAAGGAGGCCAGCCTACCACTCAGCAACCATCTGGTCAACAAGGACAATCCTCGGTTGCACAAGGGCAGCCCCTCGCTCCGCAAGCTCGACCTTCTGGGTGAATGGGGCCGTCTCAGATCTGACTAGGACAACCTTCCAGCTAGACGGCCCAGCATGCAGGCGGGTACCAATCCCGGCCTCCTTATTCAGGTGGGTATCAATCCCAGCATCCGTATTCAGGTGGGTATCAATCCCAACCTCCGTATTCAGGTGGGTACCAATCTCAACCTCCTTACTCGGGCGAGTATCAATCCCAACCTCCTTACTCGGGCGGGTATCAATCCTAGCCTCCTTATTCAGGTGGGTATCAATCCCAGCCTCCTTATTCAGGTGGGTATCAATCCCAACCTCCTTATTCAGGTGTGTATCAGGCCCAGCCTCCTTATTCAAGTGGGTACCAATCCCAACCCCCGCATTCAGGTGGGTATCAATCCCAACCTGGTCATAAAATTCTGTCTGGTTCCTAGGCTCAGTATGGATACCAGCAACCCCAGGGGCAAAATCAATATACCCCGTATCAAAATTACCAACAGCCGCAGGGTAATCCTTATCAAAATTATCAACAACCTGCTAGCCAATATGGTAACCAATGGGGTGATGGGGGGCAGAACCAACAACCCAGTTCTGGAAATAACCCTTACAGACAAAATCCTTCTGGACAAGGCCCTTTTGGACCTGGCCCATCGGGACAAGGACAATGGGGGCAACCAGGAACTGGATGGAATTCTGGATCTTCCTCATATCCGTGAAAAATGTCCTTTAATCCGCAGCTACCATTTCTAGCGACGTTGGAACTGCCTGATGTGTCGAAGTTAACGAATGATCCCATTCTACACAATCCACAATGGCCACCAGTTCCAACTAAGATACCTAGTGACTGTCCCAAATTTGACGGGAAAGCCGGGGAGGACCCTTAAGCTCATGTGATGACGTATCACTTATGGTGTTCATCCAATTCATGGCTCGATGATTCGATTCAGCTTCGCCTCTTTCAGAGGACCCTCACTGGTTCAGCAGCTAAATGGTATATTGAATTGACCCGCGCGTCATGTCAAGATTTCAATTCGTTGGCCATGGCATTCCTTACTCACTTTTAGTTGCCCATTCGGTACGAGACAGGGACTCACCTCCTTACGTCTCTTAAGCAGGATACTGCTACACATATCTCCGACCATATTCATGAATGGAGAAGGCGTCGTAGGTTGATCAAGTTCTGGATTCCTGATCAACTCCTCACCGACTGGTTCACGACTTCCTTTGTCCCCAAGATTGCATGGGACATTGCTATTGGAGCCTGTGTAACTGAAGAGCAAGCGATCGCGCGCGCTCAGTACCTAGACTTAGTTTATTCTCAGTCTGGTACTTTGTATGAGTACTTGCCGGACGCCCCCAGGCCCGGTACATCCAAGGCTCCACCCAAGCCATCTGTCGATGGAGTCATTGGCTCTGTAAACTAGGCCTCTAAAAAGTCATCGAACCCTGGGAAGCAAAAGTCAAGTGCATCCAATGAAAACACTTCTCAGGGTGGTTTAAATTCTGGTAACACTTCCAAGGTCAACGCTGTCCAGTCCACCACGGTGGGAAAGGCCTCGAAAGGAAAGAAAAAGGAAAAAGGGAAAGGGAAAAATAAATCCGAGCAACCCAAATAGGAATCCTCTAAACCTCCAGCCAAGGAAGGAGCTAAACGCAAACCCAAGTATCCTTGCCTCATTTGTGAGGAGGATCACTACACTAAGGACTGCCCTAGGTGGTCCGAAGTTAGTCGTTTGTTGGAAGGTGCTCCTGGGGTCCCTGCGGTTCTTAAATAACCCTTTCCCTCTCAGCAAACTCAAATGGTGGCTGATCGCTCTTCTTCTCCCTTCAGTTCACAGGTCTTCATGGCTGGAACTATTCCGGTTCATATAACAACTCGAGCGAAGCAGTATCCGTCGTCCGCCGGGATGGAGCCAAAGGTTCCCTCAAGTGCTCCTTCGTCCAGCTCTGGTCCCCTCCATATCGAGAGACCGAGTACTGAGATGGCAATCTGACCCTCTCCCAAAGGGGTACTCAGAAGATCTTCTTATAATCCGAATGCTCGTGCTGCCCATCACTATAGCATCGTAGAGGACTTAGCGCAGGCTCCGTCGGCTATGTCCGCCTTAGAGGTCCTTCAGAGCTGCCCCCCTCAGAGGAAGTCCTTGCTATCAGCCATCAGTGACATCGACCCAGTGGACTCGGATTTGATTACCTTCGATCTCGAGAGCCATGTTCCTTGACTAACTCATCAGATCGCTTTCCTCATTCAAGTCGTCATCAATTCCAAAATGATCCATCGTACAATCATTGATGAGGGCGCATCAACCTACATTATGTCTATCGCATGTTGGAAAGCGATCGGGTCTCCGACTTTGAGTCAGTCTCCGATGACCTTGGAAGCATTCGATGGGAGAGAATCCCGACCTTATGGTATTCTTCAATGACTACCAATCACCTTAGAAGGGAAGACTGTGGAAGTAGAAGTTGAGGTTGTTGACGCAAATCTCACATATAACCTCCTTCTGGGCCAGAGTTGGACGTATGCCATGCGTGCCGTGGCTTCATCCCTCTTCCGTGTCATTCGTTTCCCCCATCAAGGGAGAATTGTCACAGTCAACCAGCTTTCTTTCTTCGCTTCCTCTTCTGAGGGAAACGTACCATTCGTTGAGCATACCTCCGTTCCGTTTGAGAGTGTGGGAGCCGAGATCTTCAACGAACCCGCCCTTATGGGTGTGTTCTACCTCCCTCCTCCAAGCCTTGCTTCACTAGCTTTGGTTTCGGCTCGCTCTGATCCTTCATTACACTCTGTTGCGACCCTCGGTCCCTCTGCCAAAGGGGGCACCGATCATCTAGCTTGTAAACCTCTCTCGGTCAGGGGGCACGGGAAGATCATCGGTGCTGTTGAACATTTTATACATCAGGCCGAGCGATGCCTACATTATCTAGGCCGGTTATGCATCAGTGCGATAAGGCGAAGCCATGAAAAGGGCTTAACTTGAATCCAGTATCACCCGAGCTCTCTATTTTATTTTGTACATGCATATGATTTTTAACAGTGTGTTGTGTGTGTGCGTGTTTATTTAATTTTTATCTCAGTGTGTCGGCGTGATCGCCGCTTATTATGTCTTTTGCTTCTTGAACAGATGTCTGGATCACCTTACGTTGGTTTCGCTGATGGTGCTTCCCGCAGTACTCGCAATCTGTCATCTGCGGCATGGGTGATCTACGATCCTCATGGTGAGTTAGTAGTAGATATTCAAGGAGTGTGTCTGGGTTGTACAACAAACAATGTGGCTGAATATAGTGTTGTAATTGAATTATTAGCCAAGGCGATTAACCTCGGAATCCGCTCATTGGTTGTAAACTTAGATTCGCAGATTGTAGTCCACCAGCTCAACGGACGATATTCCGTCAGAGATCATCGTATTTTGAGGTTTTATTTACGTGTTAAGTTATTGGAAAGAGATTTTGATTACATTACTTATCATCACATTCCAAGAAGACTTAATGCAGTAACCGATGCATTGGCTAATTATGTATTGGACAGACATTTGCGTAATATGTAAATCAACAAAACATGAGAAGCATAAGATACAATAAAAACACCATGTATATAAATATATATATCATGTGGCACACTGAGGCGCTCAAAAAATAGAAAGTAGATGTCTGGATAGAGTCTGTGTTCCCTGTACATCTGAGACACGTGTCTCTCAAAAAATATATATGCGGAAAATAAAGTCTAAGAAGCCTAAGCACGGTGGTGCTCATGATAACACATCACCGCCTGCACCAACCGTCTCAGCAGACAGTGGACACGGGTCGGTACCCCTACTGTATGCCTCTGATAAGCAAGAGGAACATCTGCTAGCCTGGCATAACCAGGAATCCCTTGGGCAAGCCCCTCGAGATTATGAATCAACTCCTCCCCCACTGCCGGTGGGTTGGCTGCGGGTTGGCCTCTTCGCGCTGTAGGGGATAGTCCGGATGGTCTCTCTGGACCCACGTTTGCATACATATATAATCATTATTAGAACATGCATGTATCGAAAAAGACAATAAAAAATAGAAAACATCAAAATCAAGGAGTACATACCTAGCTCCTCCTCCCATTCCTCCCCCTCTGGTAGTGGAAGGTCTGGGTCTCCCATGAAACTGGTCCCTGCATATGGCCAATCCTGGATCACGAGGAACTATCGTCGGAGCCATATGAAGAACTCAGGATGCCAAGACATCTCCTGGCCTCCTCCTCCCCTGGGCATCAGTGCTGCCCAGCGAGCCATTCTAGGCTCTTGTGGCAATGGGTCTGCCACCATAGCTCTCTAAATTTGGAACAATGGTATTCGTTCTAGGAAGAACGATACCACGATGGAGCTGTATGCAAACTGTTTCGTCTCAGCTCACTTCAAATTAGTGAGCTGCCTCTTTATGTTAGTAGTCACCGCGGCAGCCCAGTTAAAAACGGTCGGACTGAGGCATTCAGTCGCTAAGATCAGGTGGTTCTTGCTGGCCTCATGGGGCGCTTGTACTCCAACTGCATGTGTGATGGTGAAAAGGATAGCTTTCAGCGTCAAATCCCGGATGGTGGAGATCAACACCTTTGCACTATTCTGCCCGAATTGTGCTTCAGGGCACACTCGAGCTTTCACTTCACCAACCTTCTCCCCAGAAGGTCTACTTCCTGTCAAGATAGGAACCGCCCCTCTCCGCGACAATCCTGTAATGAAATATACATCGAAGACCTCAAGCTCCAAGTTCTGATTCCACAGACGAAACACTTGGTCGTCTACGTCCCAAGCATCAATGATAAATTGCAGTAACTCAGGTTGCGCCCGCAAGGATGATGTAAGGAAGAATTTCTTAAGGCCACAGTCCCGTAGGGCGTCCATGCACCCCTCATCCTCAATGCCTAAGGCATCAATAATGTCATGGTCTCGCTCTTTCCATACTACCACCATTTTGATCGGTTTCCTGCACCAACAAGGACAAAATTGTCTTCATTAGAATATTAGATAAATACTAATCGAGGAAAAATTCATTTTAAACGGGCAAAAACATGGGAAAAATTAGGTCGCGCGGTTAGCGCGACTGTTCTTAAAATAGTCACGCCAATGGTGCGGCTCCTTTGGGTTTTTAACCCCATTGGCGCGGACCCGCACTGGATACCCACGCTAATGGGGCGAAGCCCTAATTTTGCAAATCCCCCTTGCTGGGGCCCAATCAGGAGCTAAATGAATTGGAAATGGTGTGAAAATGGAGCTAAGGGAAGCGCCTCTTACCTGGAACTGAGGAGGTCACAGATGGTTGCCTGGATTGTGTTAGCACTTGATATTTCACCTAGGCTGAGATAGACAAACCTCAAGGCTACATCAAACCATTTCACCTCGTAGCTAGCCCTATGGGGTATGAGAAGGCTCTCTCCGGTCAAACTCGGTAGATCTTTCAATAGGATGAGTTGACCAATTAGAAACAGTTATTTTAGGCTAGTAAACTGATAAGGAGGGTTGATTTAAAGTTTTTGGGTTTTTTGGTGGCAATTTGGAGGGGGTGCAATTCAGGGTGCGGGGATTGAGCTCAGTTTTTGCAGGTGGGTCTTTGGGGCAAGGTAGGAGTTTATGTTGATGCATTTAGCTGAAAGAGATGATCAAGGAGGAAAGAAGAGAAGCTAAAGAGGGCAAACAATGAATTCGAATCCTCTCTAGACAGTGGAAAACATAAATTTTAAACAAAATTGAAAGCTGAGCATGGCATGCATGAATTCAAACTTTATCACTTCTCTTGTTTAAATAGCAGCAAGAGATTAAGAAATGGAACACATAAACACACTTACAATGACAAGTAGGAAACACACCATCAACATAATAATCCACAAGAATCCACAATGAAGTCTGCAAAACCCTGGCCTTCCTTTTCCTCAAATTGCAGAAATATAAGTCAAAAATACAATAGAGCTTCTCCCTCTAGAGTCCAACCATGAAAATGAGAAAGAGAAGGCATAATATAGAAGGTCTAACTCCTTTCCCCACCTCTAGGGGTCGAGCTCAGCTTTCTAGGAGCTGTTGC
>APFE030281212.1:137968-185981 GCA_000404065.3 Pinus taeda | reverse complement strand
TATCAATAATAGACGACTATCATTATGGTTCCACTCTTATTGTCTTTTGTAATGATGATTGAGTTATATCCTTTCTGACTGATATATAGTTGCATCTATTGGATTTTACGCTTGTGTTTGTGTTTTTCTTTGCATGTGCAGGTGTCCGTTCACAGGGATCGTGGGGATCGTGACCAGCCAGAGCAAAGGAACGGGAGCGATGACTCTTCTACAAGTACTAGCATTGGATTCCAGGTAGGCCCTCATCATCGGTCTTTGATTTTCAATTAGGAACCTGTGTGTTAGCGTTGTTTGATTGTTGCTAGACCCCATTTGGGCTAGTAGGGATCGCCTCTATCCGCAGAGGGGATTTACCTCCACAATACATGCAGGTTCCCGGTCTTCCCTTGTGAAGACATCATTAGGTGGATCCTGTCGCACATGGATGCAAAGAGCATGATCTTGAGAAGAGTTAGTGGACAACGACTTGCCTTATACATGGATCATGATTTTCATCTTATGTATCATTTACCTTTGCCAGAAGCATACATGGACTCTCAGTTTTATGCAATCACCAGTTCTTTAAGCATTAATAATGTCATCAAAGGCTGGTTGAAGGAGAGATCCAAATTCTTCCAGACACCCAACAACACATACAAGACTAAATCTCTTAGAAAGGTATTCTAGTGCTTGATAGTTCTATGTTGTTGGATCTATGGTTAAAAGAGTACCGAGACATTTCCTAAAGGTTGGGCATATCTTTTGCATCAGATCATAAATGAAGGGTGAGCATTCAACTGCTTGGATTTGTTCTCCCAATAGTTAAAGATCCATGTGACAAATACAAAGAGCCCTCCCAAAGGTACACAATCCAGATTCTATATGTTTGCATACTTGTTGGACATGATATGTGCTCAAAATTCTTTCCCTTGCATGAGTTTTACTTGGTCACTTTGGCCCACTCTTCCTTTGTTGATAAGATTAAACGAGATTAAGAATCTGAAGGCTGCAGAAACCGAAGGAAATGAGCTAGTGATATCAGAAGTGTTTGCAAGAAACATCGTGCAAAGATACAATCCAATTGGGCAAGCAGGACTTATTCTAGACCAGAGGAGGAAAATATCAAGAATATTTATAATGCCTCTAGTCCTCATGCACCAGTCATCTTTGCAGGTACATCACATGAAACTCCATAGCACGAAGCCACTCTGGAAGCAGAACCATTAGAGAAATGTAACCCAATGCATTCGAAGTCTAAGAGGAAGGTTGTACACAATCCAGCGGAGGAACAAAGCCACAAATTTAAAGTATGTCCAGTTATCTTAAAGCGACTATGGCAACAAAACGAAGAAGGAAACAGAAAAAGAAAGAAGAAGAGTCAAGGCAGAAGGGAGAACAAGATCAAAAGAGAAATAAGAGAGGTGAATGCAAGAAGAAGATGTAAGGATAAAAGAAGAGGAAGAAACAATGTTGAAGCAAGTCGAAGAACAAGAGCAGAATCAACTACTTGAAGAAGAAGGAAAGCAACATTAGGATAAGGAACTTACCCAAGAGATTGAAGAATTCATAGTAATTCAAGACATGGAGGTAGAGTCAGATCAACATAACCAAGATGTTGATCTCATGCCTTGTGCACAACAGTTCACCACTCAGTCTCCCCCTCCTCCAGTAGAAGAGCAAGCCCCAAATTATTCAAAGGAAATTTATCCTCTTAATGAAGGTCTGGTTATGGACATCTACAACTTAACTTATGATGAGCTTCAGAAGAAAAATGCTCAAGCTAGAAAGAAGAACTTTTCAAACGATCTCACACATCCTGCGTTTATCAAGGAGAAGGCGATCATGATGGACATCAGGAAGAATCTCGAAGCTATTGTCACATCCAACTTGGCCTTCACAAGAGCTTCCAAGTCAAACACAAAATATTTGATGGCAGAGAATAGAAAAATGGTGAAGAATCTAAAATTTGCAAGGCAACAGATTGAACAACTCCAAGAAAAGGTTCAGAAAGTAGCTTTCGTATAGATGTGCTTAGAAGAACTGAAGGCAACTATACTTGGTGAAGTATCAGCATTGAGAGAAACAATGAGGAACTTCTATGAGGAGTTAGTCACTGTGCACAAAGCAGTTGTCTGCTTGCACGACATACAACATAAATCAAGAGAGAATGCAAAAGTTATCATGGTTTTTCACACAACTATCATTGTTGTGCATGAGTGGGGAATGAAGTATAGCGGTGTGCCACGTGAGTTGGTGAAGAAAATGAGAAAATAAGTTGAGTGGGAAAAAGATGAAGTTTGGATGCTCATACAAAGCAAAAGACAACTTGGTACCTTCATCGCTAACACTTTTTCCTCTTATGCACAGTTATACAATAGTGTGGATTCTATGGAAAAATCCCATAAGATCCCTTCCATCGACACACTCACAGAAGCAAAGGGAAGAAATTCAGTTAGATAGGAAGTGGAAGAATTATTGGAACAGTTCAGGAAGATTGCTACCAGAGAGGACCTAGAGGTCAACAGACATGATATGCAAAAGTATATTGGTGGCCTTTCCAAGATCAACACCAAGTTGTTCTTGTTGAAGAAGGAAACACAAACCGGCTCCAAAACGGTATACTCGAATGTAATGGAGGCTAGAGTTTGTTTCCAACCTTACCCCATTACAAAGTTTGAGGGAATCATCGCACAATACAAAGCTCGACACCACTATGTGACCGAACATATACAAGTTGAATTTTTTGAGCTAGAGTTCCCCCAAACTCAAGCTTGATACGTTGCTTTGTCTTATTAGGCTTGTTTTATTTGACTCTACCCAATTGTGTCTTATATGGGTATTTGTAATAATGTATTTAAAATCATTTTTAAGTGGAAGTCCAAGTGTCAATTGTGGAATATGAAAGGTCACTAGTTAGAAAAAGACAAAATAAGTCAAAGAGTCATGAGGGAAGTCCAAGGGTCACAAAGGGATATGAAGAGTCATCTCATATGTTATAAATATTCCCTCATAACTCATGTAATGGGATTTTGGGCTTAGGATTGAAATCTTTGGAGTATTGTTGAGAGCCTTGGCTTATCTTTTAGCATAAAAGGATTATATTTCTTTGGAGGAACAAGTGTTAGCTTCATGTTCCACTATTGGGGCTAGTGGTTTTTCAATTATAAATGTACGTGTGGAACTTTCAATTTTAATAAAGCTCAGAGTTAGCACGTCTTCATGCATATGTCATGGATGTAGTAAGACTATTCTTGTTATGTTTATGATATGTGTTATTTCATTTATGCTAACACTTATGAACTATTTCATTTGCCTTAGTATGAATCTTGTTGAATGCATGTTGTTATGCTATTTCGATCATGGTTATCTTGTAAACTATTTTGCAGGCTAACTTATGATTCTCTTACATCTCGTGTGTCCCTTTTAAGCTAAGTATTATTACATTATTCTAAGGGGACCGCTCTCTTTCCATTTGATGTGATGGAACTTCTCATGCATTACACTTGACACTTCACAAAGTTCATACACTTTTTTTCGCCAAAGTCACGTATACATCATTCTATGTGTTTATTGCATCCAAGGCACATTACTAAAACCCACCATTTCGGAAACCAATTGTATTCTGGTTAGGGCTCCTAGTCCAAACAGTGTGGGATCTAATTGGGACTTCACATTAGGGAGACCCCCTCACATGTTGGCGGTATCTAGCACCATCAATAGTAAGTTAAATTAGAAGAAAGTTGGAGAATGGATTTCCACTATCCACCCAACCACAAGCCAGTTACAAATAGTCTTTCTTGCAGCTGATCACCTCCATGCTATATCCAAAGTCTGATAAGAATGCTTACACAAGGGTATTTCACACCAATGGATTAGTCAAACACTCAAGAGATGAATTCCATTGTATATGTGGGTCATCAACTACCTTCTAGTCGTAAGCACACTAATGACCCACTTACTCTCTGAATTTCAAACAATGGGACTTCACCCAAATTACTGAGGAGGCTGTGTTTTTCAGTTTTCGAGGATTGAATTCCACTATCAAGGTGGTTCCTCAGCTAGTTAGCAAGCACTTAGCAACACTAAGTGGTTCATCAACCTAATTTCAAGCACCCAGTGATTTAACCCAGTAATTGATTCTACCATAAAGGTGGTTTGTCAACCAATTATCAAGCACTTCATAAGCACTAATTGGTTCATCAACCTAACTACAAACACCCAATAGTTTAACATAGGGATTGATTCCACAATGAAGGTGGTTCATTATCCAGTTCGCAAGCACTAAATGGTTCATCAACCTAACTAAAAGAACTATGATATCCTTTAACTTACTGTTATTTGTAAATTTGTATATGTCATGTGTGCTTGTTGTTTTTACTTTAAGACTTAATTGGTACTGGTTTATTAGTATCATGTTAATAATAGTTACCTTATGTAAATTTGTTAATAAAAATATAGAAAATAATTTTGAAGCTACAATTGGCTAAAGCCTAAAATATGGGTTGCAAGTTAATAATTTAATTTAATTATCCTTGATGGTGAAAGACCTAGGTGTTTAATTTGAAGAGTATATTATTAAATTATGAAATTTATTGATCACTAACTCTCATAGCATGACATGATGTTGTCTTAGGTGATTGGGGAGAGTGGGGCTTATTAATGAGCGAAATAACTACATGCCATTTGGTGGATAAGAAGAGGTAGTTACTAACTACCAACTAAATTGGACAAAGGGTATGCTTCTTGTCCTATATTGGCATGAGACTTATGCAGTGCTAAACTGGGGTGAGAAGTATAGTGATAGAAAGAAAGAACGAAGAATTAATTGAATTGAAAACCATTGAAGCTCGAGAGATCTTTTAAGAGAAAGAGTCAAGGTTGGGTGGAGCATTTTAGCTCCAATTTTATTTCTAGAATAAATTTACAAGACGATACCTTGATTATCTTGTTCTTTTAATAATTGTCATTTACTAAAGTGTTTTTATATTTGAAGTACTGTGTATATAATTTTTTTTGAGTAAACATACAAGTAAAAAGGAAGAGAATATAATTTCCTTCTTTGAACATTAGATATGGTTAAGGTATTTTGTATATTTAGAACAATGAAATTATAATACATATCTGAATAGAAGAAGTATTTTGTTCACTATAGAATTAATGCTTGTAGTATAATGTGAACACAAGTTTGTTTTGAATGAAAAGATCATTATTCAATTTAGAATCTAAGTATATTTAAACAAAGATTGATGTGATGAAAACATAGTAGAATATTGTTATAGTAGGAAAGGCTAGTAGCATTCCTTCCTTTATGTGTAAGTTTGGTTATACAAGAGTATAACCATAATATAAATGGAAAACAAAAGATATGACTGAGGACAATATAACACAACAGTAAATGGGAAGAATTCCAATTATAGCTCTAGTTATAATTTTAATCCTTAAATAACATGGATGGAATGTTAGAGAATAACAAAAATCTTCAACTCGCAAATTTAATTAAAACCTAGTATGCAAATGGAAAGTGTGTAAATGACGGGGATAACCAAACATTATTGTTATTGAATATATATATATATATTTATATATATATATTATATATATATATATATATATATATATATATAGAGAGAGAGAGAGAGAGAGAGAGAGAGAGAGAGAGAGAGAGAGAGACTCACAATGGTAACATTTAATTTACAATGTATATTCAACAATTGTCATTACAAAATACGAGTATAAGGGGTTTGCAAGATTCTTTGCTGAAAGAGCCGAACAATAAGAGAATTACAATTTAATTAATAACCAAAACCAAATAAAAATACAATTTATGAGAAAAGTTGTTAAATTAGTATGGTCAAAAGACCCATAATACATATCAAAATGAATAATACTTCTAACCGAAGTCTTTCGGCCTTATTCGGATAATAACTTAAACAAGGAAAAATTTTCCTTCCCTCATGGAAAAAATTCAGAGTAGATTCAATGTCTCATTACATGTCAAAAGAAGCAATTTCACGGAAAAAGTGACCAGAGGGCACAAGTTTGTTGACCTATAAAGGAAGGAGTTCAAAATCGTTAAGAGTTTATAGGCTTCATATCTGAGCTTATAGAAGAAGCACTTGAAAGTAAAACATCAAGATTTAATATACTTGGGAATTCCACTGAAAATATTTTGTAAGATGGGGTTTAATAATAGAAAAAATCTTCAAAGAAGAAAACCAAAAAACATTAGAAAATTATTTATACCTGAGAAAATACTTTAAACAAAAAACCCTAGATGCATTGTTTGAAAACGACATAGAAACTTAGTCAAGACCATATCAGATGTATATATAAACATTATATGTGTATAGGGTTATTATCCTATAAGTTTAATCATTTTTGTTAAACTAAGCCAACCACACCTTGGTCTATTCATAAGGGATATGACTAAACAATGAAGATACATAATTTATTTGAGGTCAAATAGAATAATAAGGTTTTGTCTAGGGTTTTAAGTTAAAAACCTTAACCAGGTAAAATCGACCAGGAGTCAATAAAAACTACGAAATTTTCATTTATGTTAAGAGAATATTAACTTACCAATTCAAGATTGAAACCCTTTTCAAGAGTGGACCTCTAGCGAGAGTAATTTTGGTGAAGAAAAGGTCAGAAGTTTTACTTTGGCGTCACAGTGAAACTATACACAAGATAAAAAAGAAAGAAGTTTAAACACTTGTTCAAACTGACTACAAAAGTGCCAAATACAGAGAAATGGAAAAATATAACTATATGAGAGCTCACTTGAAGAAATGGGATTAGGAGAAATAACTTTTGTGTCTATTTTAAACTAGAAAAGTAGATGAGTAGCAAAGAATTCCTTTTTCTAGTGGAAAAAAAATAGAGAAAGCTTGGCATCCTTACGAATCTGTAAGAACAAGGAAAGCACACTACAAGGAAAAGACCATCTAGTGGAGGTTTTTGCAGAAGCCCCTATGAAAATAGCCTAAAAAGCCATTTGTAGCGAAGGTCAATGGCGAAGGTGGGTGGGTTGATGATTTAGAAAATGTTTATTTAATGGTGTGTTTATAATATACAAACACACCGGTGCTTTACTATACATATAAGCACCAATGTTTAATAGAACATGGTGCACTGTCGCAGATTTATTTAAAAAAAAAGGTGCGCTAAAAAAGAAAAAGCATCAGTGCGTATACTAATCGATAGCACTAGAAAAAGGTTAAATTTACAAAAATGTAGGTCATAAAATTCATTTTTCCTAGTTTGGTGCTATCCTATGATGATGCCTCAGTGCTAAACCGTATGATAATTCCCTAGTGCATGCACTACTGATAGCACCAGAACAAAGTTAAATTTAAAAAATGTTAGTCCTAAATAATTTTCAATGTATAGGTACTATATCCACTAGAAGCATTAGTGTTGTTCGTGTATTGAAACTCCCTGATATGTACTTAAAAAGAGCACCACTTTTGGGTTTTTAATTTTAAAAAAAGTGGTGTTATATTCCCACGAAGCACCAGTGTGATTAATGCATTAGAATATTTCGGTGCATCTTATCAAGAGCACTGTTATATGGTTTTTAATTTTATACAAAATGTTGTGCTATATTCCCACGAAGCACCGATGTTGTTCATGTATCAAAACGTCTTGGTGCATCCTAGAAATAACACTTCTATGCGGGTTTTTAATTTTAAAATAATGCAATTTTATTTTTCCATGAAGCACTGGTGCCACTTACATATTGAAATACCCGGGTGTGCCTTAATAGGAGCATCGTTATAGGGTTTTTATTTATTTTTTAAACGGTGCTCTTGGAGATAGGGTGCATCAATGTTGTTGCAATAACGCATCGAAACATGGTTAAATAAAAAAAGACCTATCGTTCGCAAATTCCATTTTTACCATTTGCAGTTCTTTAGAGATATGAAGCATTGGTTCCACTCTTGCCTCACGCAAGTGCCTTGACCTCGGTGCTTCTCTTTCTCAACATTATTTCATACCCTTCTCAGTGCATGGTTTTCCAATTTTCTCAAACGGTGGTGAAATTTGTTTTTCTCATTTATGTGTAAATTATGCCTCCCTGACGACCAAATGTCCAGGTAATGTCTATGTTTCTCTCTAATTTATTTTTTTAGCAGATTAGAATTTCAAAATAGCTCTAAAAATCCACTGTTTTTGAAAAAACTAATCTTGCGTGGTGCGTTCGAGAGGTTCGGCTCGCACCAATAGCTGTGCATCCTATAAATTTATACGGTGCACCGATGTGTTGTCAGTATTTCCTTTAAATTAAAACGCATCAAGCAAAGCTATAAATTGTATGTTCGTGTATACATTTTTAAGTTACTCCTGGTGCGTTTATATTTACCAAATGCACCACAAACATAATATCAAAAAAATATAGCTTGGTGTGTTCTATAAACCGAATGTTCCATACTAGTATGAAAATGTTATGCGTATTCACCGATATGTAAGGTTGTCAATGCAATGTGTTGAAAATGTATTTATGTGGACCAAAAGCGGTGCGTCATATGTCTGTACACATTGTTGGCAGTGCTCTTCTATTTGGTAGCATACTGAATCCAGTGCATTATTGTTTTTTTGGCACACTGGGGAAGAACTTTGTTTCCTTTTAATTGAAATTTATGTGTCCATATTTATAATACATTTTCCATTTAATAAAAAAAATATATGTTTTATGTATGAGACTAATGTATTTTATATGTCAATCATGTAGCAGAGACGTCAACAGAGGGAGAAACAGTAGAAGCAGAAGAAAATTGTGGATCAATACAATATGATCTGACCATGGGAGGCACGAGAGAGGGAGAGGGATTTATACCCTCATCTTATTAGCATAGCGACCCAAGCACTCTTGAGGAATGTAGGCCTCCTTAAGTACTGTGAGGAGTGGGTATACTAAGCCGTCAGTGGGATTTCCACCAACAATCTTTCCATTCCATTCCTAACATGTGGTATAGGCCCTTTGAGGAGGATATATATTTTATCACTGGCCTATCCAGAAGAGGGAAGGATTTTATCGAGTTCCCTAATGTCCCCCATGGGGTTGCAGTGGAGATTCAATTTGTCTACTCTTAGAGATATGTTGGGAGTGGTGTAATTCATCCAACATATTTTTAGGTGTGTGGCATACGACTATGGATTGCTTCTTTTGCTACACAAGAGGTTAGGTTCCTCTCATTATTAGTGACCACCATTACACACATTACTAGTGATGGGCAGCGCATTAGTTTCCCTCTTTTGTTTTATGTCGTTTCTTTTATGAAAGTGTCGTGATGTATTAGGTGGCCTATCGTTTTGTTGAAGCATTTTTGTAGGGCTTTAGATAGATTTCATGTGATGATAGATGGGAGGACAAGCTTCCCTTTCATTTTAGTGTTTTTTTGTTTATTTTTTGAGACATTTCCAGAGACGAGGCCTACATTTGACCGTCGCCCTCCTATGCCTATGAATGAGGTGTGGATGCGCATGTGGGGCCAGATGATACCCAAGAGGGTCTTGCCAGAGCATTTGGCCAGGATTTCCCCCAGGCACTGGTGCTACTGGCTAGTGAGGATGACCACGTGTTTATCTTGTTATCATTTTTGTACATGGGTATGGATTGAAGATAGTGTCCCAACATCCTCTTTACACTGGATGAGCCTGCAGATGATAGAGGTAATATCAGTGTTTTCTTTAAATTAATCTAGTTTCATTTTATTGTCCTAATTAATTAGAATAAAATCTGTTCTATCACGTTCTTTAACTTGTTTTATTAAATTGTTTAATGAAATTATTTAATTATTGGTGTGTACTATATATTTTGTATACATCGACATATTCCTTGGGGACATGCCTCCTCCCCCATCAGAGGGATCAGATGAGGAGATGGGTGAAGCTCAAGAGGGTGAGGCACATCCTCATATGTAGAGGGGCATGAGCATTCAAGCCTGTAGGGATGGTTGTTGGCCCTTGATTTTGATCAAATTTTGCTTATTAAAATACACATAATTTCAATCATTCTCAACCATATGCCATCCATATACACCTTGTTTTGACCAATTTATGCATATCCAGGTATATAAATTAAGTTTTGCAATTTTTAGATGTTTTTATAAAAATTGGATTTTAAGTGCATTTTTGGACAAGACTAAAAATTCTGTAATGGCTTCATTGATGTCATACTTGCAGGACACCTACGCACGAAATGAAAACATTTCTAGAAATATTGGGAACTAAGAATGGAAATATTCCTATTGGTTCGATCAAACCGAGCTTAAACAGGCCCAATCAAAGCTAGTCAAACATGACCAATCATTCAAGGAATCCCTAGGAAATAGGCCAATTTTAGGATTTCTTGGGATTTTCTAGATTTTGAGTGATTGGATGGATGAGCTCGACTTGGATAGATAGGATATGGATAGACATAGCTGTTAGAGACATTTTAGATCAGTTTGTTTCATATTTAGGTATGGGGGTTTACGCAGTGCATTATATTAGATATCATTTTGGGATTCAACTGCGTTAGGTAAGTCATTCACGTATGACCATTTCCATGAGAGGTAGTCGTAACTGACTAATTTCTCATGATTTTTGAATAGTTCACTTATCACTCATTGCATCGGGTGATGCTCACAGGGGTGAAGAAGTGGGATTGAAACTAGTGAAATGTGGAGAACGAATCACATAGCATCAATCATCACTTCCGGGGCTTGCACCCGGTAACCAGGACTTCCCAGGAGGTCACCCATCCCAGAACTCCTCTGGCTCAAGCGCGCTTATGTATGTAGAATTTGTATAACTTCATTTTGAGATTTCTGAACTTTATGAGTTAATCAAAGAGACCAGTTCCATATTCTTTTCTATTTTTTTATATGGTGAATGATTTATTGAGTTTTAGTAGTTGAGAAGTATGCGAGGCAAGGGTGGAGGGCCCCCATACTGAGCTAAGGGACTTTCTGGTTAATTTAGTTGCAATTTCCTGAACTAGTTTTGTTTCATGTTTAATCAGTTAATTATATGTATGATGATATGTTATGATTGCTAATGAATCTTAATCTCAACTCTAATCTGCATATGAGGGGTCAAACCAGTGTTTACATTAAACTCTCATTCTATCTGATCATATATTAGAAACTAGAATTCATCTTTCTTGCTTTTAAGTGATTTTCTGAATTTCCAGTTTTCTAACAATGGAATTAATGATGAATGAATTTATAATTAAGAACAACAAGGACCTCCTTAGTTAGGAGCCTCTTCTATTATTCTTTTATGCATCTTGAGTTATTGTTCATTAGTGGTTTTGATTTCTGTTCATGAAAGTAGTATTGTAGAAGAAGGTCAATCTAGTTCTCCTAAGTTAGAAGCCACTTCTCCTGCTTATTACATATTGAATTATAAATTATTTAGTTAAACTTTATATTTGTAATATGCATTTCTAATTTAGGTTATAGTTACATTTCCTTCAATTTCCATAACTTGTTTTCTAAAGCTGATTATAGTTGATATCCATATATTTTGGACATGCTTCTAAGTTCTACAAACCCGGATTGATATTTAAAATACTTGTGTTAATTTACTCAATAAATTGACCCAATAATGGTCTCAAATTTAGGATGGACTACTGCGACCGATTGTCTAGAGTTTTGATTGAGGAAGGAGTCCACCTTGTGAGGGCTCGAGACATCAATGTAGATCCTAGGTTCGTGGATCTCTTGAGGGACTGCCTGCGCAATATGATGTGTCTTATGCATCATATCGTCAGAGCTAGAAGGCTAGTGGCAGTGAAGAGGGATGCAAGGAATTTACCACTAGATACGTCACATGAGTTTTCACGTAGTTCCACCCCATCGGATCATGATGATGAGGATGGTGATCATGCTTATGGGAGTACTACCCCATTAGATCATGGTCATGGTGTTGGTGATCCTTCTTGTAGTACTACCCAATCAGATCATGGTTAGGGTGTCGGTGATCATTCTGGTAGTACACCTCCTCATCATTCATTTGATGATCACATCCTAAAGCTAAAGTATGTGCCCCATGTTTCTCCAAAGAGAGAAGACCAACCACCTTCTCCTCCAACTCATAGTTCGACAGTTAAGGCAATACTTGAGAATCCATTGTCTTTTGCTACAAACCAGGCTGCCACTACTACATCTGTCATATCAGATATTTTATAACAATTATTTGACTTGTTTATATATATATATATAATTTTTGTTCATGTTTATGTACTTAATTTATATGTTGGTGTTGATGTGTATATTATTAGATCATGTTAGATGTGTATGTGATAGAACTTATTTTACATTAGATGTATATTAATTTGAAGATGTGTGTGGTGATGATGTTAGATTACAATGTTTGTGTTTTGTTAGATGTGATCACGATGATGATGCCTTGTTAGATTATTATATTTGTGTGTTAGCTAATGGTGTTTATATGTGCTGAAGGTGTATATAATTAGATGATGGTAGTGAGTTTGAATGTGTATCTTAGATGATATTTATGTTTGTTAGATGGTTATCATCATGATGTTTATTTTTATGAAATAATATTTATTATAGATTATGTATTGGTGAACTTATATCAAAATTTCATATATGAAATTAAATTGCATGCAAAACCACTTATTTTAGAAGAAAAATGCAAAGATGTTTTTATAAATTACAAAGTTTAGTATGGTTGAAACTATGGTTGTAAAATTAAGATAATGTTTTTTTATATTGCTTAGATAGCTCATTCATATTCATTCTAACCTAATTACTAAATATTTCAATACTCACAAGGAACAAATAATTAAAGGTAAAATAATTTAGTTAGTTCTTAATAAGACGAAAATGTTAACTTATTCAATTTTTAATATAAAATATGAATAATAATAATTTATTAAAAAATATAGTTTGACCAATGAAAAATTACACTATGGTCAATCTATATATAGAGATAGAAAACCAATACTATAGATCCATCTTAATCACAGATTTATCAATAACTTAAAGAGATTAAATATTTTGACATGCACATCTTTTTTCAAGTTTTACATTCTAAAAACAGATTCTCATATAATTAGATTTGATCCCTCTTGACTCGTGATAGATCCGTTGTTAAGATGGATCTATATTGGCTTATAAAATTTAAATTCATTGTTAAGATGGATCTATATCAGTTTATAAAATTTAACTATTGTTAAATTTTAAAAACTTAAGTCAGAAATTTTTATAATTAATTTAGATTTAATATAATTTAAAAATTATATTTTAATAAAATTTAATTTATCATTAAAGTTATGATATTTTCAAGCAATTTAAATTTAATATTTATAACAACTCTTACCAATTTAAATTAGAAATTTCTCTCTCTAAATATGAGGATCAAGAAATGTAAAATAAGGCTTGTGAAGTTACTTGTAGTTGAGGATTGCTTTATTGGAAGTTATCTCTTAAAGAGGCAAGTGAACTTTTTTCTAGTAATAAAGATACAACATTTTAGTGTTATTTTGGTTCTTTATTTGCTATTGTATTGGTTTAAATTTATCTTTTTTTTAATAATAAATATGAGTTAAATAATACAAAAATCATACTATATTACATTTAACTTTTTGACAAATAATATATTTGGTTACTTCTTAATGAATAACTCAAGAAATATTATCTTTTCCACATACTTACCACGAGATAGTCACTAAAATTCATGTTTTCACATTTCTCCTAACTAATATTATATCATATTCACAATAATAAAGACATGTCTACTTTAAATAATTTACTGATAAATACATAAACATAGATATTTATTTTGCATGATCTAAATGGGAAAGAAAAATGCATCCCCATGTCTATTAGAAAGTCAAACAAATGCGCCTTAATCACCATCACATTATTTATCATTTAATTCTTAGCCATAAAATATTTATTAATTCAAGTTTTATTTATAATTACCATTGAAAAGAAAAGTCAAAACTTCTTCCATTATCCACGAAGAAAATAATTAAAACCTCACATGCATCCGTGTAACCCCATTTGTTTCTCTTATGGTCCATAAAAATATGTAATCAACATTTTATACATGCATAAGACCTCCTTTTATTTTACATAATGTTGCAAGAACTCGAATTCAAATATAGTAAACATGACTTTACCTCTCATGTCAAGAATTTTATTTTGCATATTAATACACAATTTTTTCAATGTTAAAGTCCTCATAGATTTATCACTACATGATTTATATTTATTTTGAAATAAACCTGAACATAAAAATGTGAATTATTTTTCTATCACTTTGTGAGTTATTTTATCACTTTTTATCCATTTTCTAACACTTTGTGAGTTATTTAATTAGATTGATATTCATAGTGTCATATGAGAAAGTATATAATATGAGTATATTTATATTGGTATTTTAATAAAATATAGTTATAAATTGATAACTCATGCTTAGAATTACAAGCTTCCATCCTAATGTCTATCCAAAGCCTATTAAAGAAGTCTACTATAAATTAGATTTAAACACATTAAAAAAATATGTTAAAATTTTAATTTTTAAATTATAAATTACACAATTGGAAATACTTAGTTTTAAGTGTAAAAATTTTTCCACTGTAAAAACAAACATGTAAAAACGTTTGTGAATCTTACCAATTATATAAAATGCCAACAAGACAAATAAAAAAAATATAATTAGTGAAATAAAGAAACAAAACATACAATAATAGTATAAATGATGAAATAACACAAGTATATATCACTCTCCATTGTCATCACCTTGATTATCTTCCTTACTTGGCATGATAACATTATTGTTCTCAAAAATATGTTTCGATCTAGAGTTGTGTCTTAATACGAACCACAAATCCCTATCTAACACATCTAGGTAAAAAAACACTTGGTTGTAGTGTTTTGGGAAAACATAAGGCTCCCTATCTTCATGCCACATCTTTCTAGAGTTGATAGATATCATCCCACTATCCTGATCTTCCTTTACACTACTTCGATCAAAAGTGTCCCACCACTTGCACCTAAAAATAACACATTGGAATGAAGAGAAATCCACTTGAATGATCTCTTGTATCTTTCCGATGTAACCTAACATCCCCTGTATTAGATTTTGATCGTGGTGGCTAGCACTACTAGACTGGTCGAAATCGACTTCCAGTCCATGGTCTTGTCTCATGCATCCATCATTGGCATCCTCCATGCAAAACTGATGCCCATATGCCCACATAGATGGGGAATAAATGCACCAATAAAAAGTGAAAAAATCACTTTGTCATTTTTCTAATAACCCGAACATAATTAAAAATATAAAATATAGATGTTACAATTCAAAGGTGCATTATGAAGTTAAAAATGTATAGAAAGATATTATTACTGAGTTGCTGCACCCAATCCCTCTGTTTAGTGTATCCTCTTCAGCACGTGGGTAACGACCAGATGCACTATATTTCTCTTTAACTTGATCAACAACTCAACTGTTAGGGCATGCCATTGGCATATTTCCTTTAATGATCATGATAAGGCACACTTCTACCATTCAATCGTTTGAATTCTTTCATGTCACTATCCCATTTCCTCCTCTTATGTTTGTACAATGCAACTCATAGTTGTGTTGCTTCCATATTGTAAGGAATGAATTTGTTAATGGTTACAATTTATGAAGTTGCTGATGAAATCAAACTAACATATATAGTATGCATGTCAAGATCAAAATATGCATTAATATGAATTTTCATGTGAATAGTTACTGTGTAGAAATTTGACAAATGATAAATCACTTACTCTTTATCACGCGCCTCTTTCCATTCATTTGGAGAAGCTTCCCTTCTCTTTTGTTTTCATCCCTTTCGTCGTCCAAAATCACCGCACCTGGTGTGTTGTCGATATGCTTGATGTACTCATTGGCATAATAGAAAGAGATATGATATATACCCCTTTACCATAGACCCCTCAGGTTTTTCCCTTTGTCGAACAAAACCTTTCAATTTCTTCATGTGCCTCTATAAGAAGAACAACCAATGGCAAGAAACCACCCCAACTAATTCAACCTCATCTTGTAGGTGAATTAGAAGATGAACCTACAAGTACATGAAACTCGTCGGTAGTTCCTTCTCAAACATACAAACAATCTTAGCTATCTCTTGATGCCACTATGGAATGCTAGCCATATGAATCTCCTTTGATTTGATCTAACATACAAATGCAAATAATTTAGATATGGCATGTCATAGTTCTTGGTGGAAGTCATGGTTCACACACCCATGCACGAGCAGAGGATAATGACACTGCAAAGTAAATAGTACATTATATAAAAATTAATTATAAAATATCCCATTTCATAAAAATAATAACAAATAATAAAATCATGTTTTTGACATACGTACTCTTAGAAGGTTCAAATGGTCATGTGATTTCAACCCCAACAAATGGGCTTCCACAGTGAAGCAGTGATGTAGTGAAGACCCATAAAAATAAAGCACCCTCACACCCATTATAACTTCCTTTGCCAAAGAAAGATCATATGTCTTTAAAATCCATGGGACATCACCTTCTTTGAAAGACCAAGAGGGACCATCTTCTCCTCTAGTTTCTTGTCTTGGCCAATGTTTCTTTTTAGTTTTTGAAGAAATAAGATCTCTCTTAACTGCCAATGTGTCACTTTCTTTTGTTGATCTGTGCCTCCATAAAGAAGATGAAACATTTTTAAATATATGCATGGGATCTTTAAGTGGGAAATCTTAAGATGCTCTCAATATGGGAGCTCATAAAGACAGATTTCATATTCATCCCAATGGGTAATTTCTCAACATAGGTGTCAAAGAATGCTGGATCATAGAACATAGGCTCCCCATTTGAATCAAACATTTTTGCAAACTCCTTCCCCTTCTCTCTCTCATATTCTCTAAGCCATTCAACTGGTGTCATTATTGCAGGCCTTTGGGTTCTCTCTAGTTTACCATTGAAAGCGGATTTTGCTCTTCTCTAAGGGTGTTCTTCTAGGAGCAGTACCTTGGAATAGTCATACACTACCTTTCATAGGTGTTCAGACGACCTAGCCTTCAGAGAAGGTCCACAACATTTACATCCATGATAACCTTTTGTTACAAGATCTACGAAATTATTGTATACAAGGCACGTTAGTGATTGTGAAGATCAAAACAATTGCAACAAATTAAACTAATATGTGAAAAAATATTGTTATGTATATAAACAAATCAATAAAAATGTAATTTACCAGAGCAAACTCCTAAGCCTAGATAATCATGTATGGTGTAAGCACATATTTCATACAACTTAAAACTCCTCTATCATGCGATGGGTCTTGATACATCGTACATATGTATCCCTTCCCATAATCCCTTTAATTCATCTACCAATGATTGTAAGTAGACATCCATATTCTTCACTTGTCTTCTACGAGGGACTATGAGAGCCAACATGATATGTTCATTCTTCATGGACAACCATGGGGGGATATTGTTATTGATCACTACTACAGGACAAACATAATAGTTGGTGTTTTCGAGGGAGTATGGGTTGACACCATCCATGGCTATTGAATCTATTAGGATTTACATAACTCCCAACTCACTTCTATGTGAGGAATGTCATTCATGCAACATAGATAATTCTTTACAATGAAAGAGCATTTGAATCATTTGGATTATAGTCACGTGCCTTGATATCTTATAAGGAGGACCATGTGATTTACCTGTTTTTTTTGTTTACAGTACCTGTCATGCCCACATTTCGAACATGTCTCTTTTTCTAGATATTCCCCTCTATATAGAATACAACCATTCGAACATGAATGATATGATATGTATTCAACACCCAACATTTTCAACAACTACTTTGCCTCTTCGCAACTACTCGACAATACATTATCATTCGGAATACCTTAGCTTTGAATAACCTGCAATTGGTGCGCAATATAATTATACAACGTCAATATTTAACGTTTATAAAATCGACCATTTTTAATGTTGATTGTGTGACAAAATATAAGGAACTTGATCGATCATGCAAGTCAATTACCTCAATATTGTCAACGAATATGCATTCAACATGCCAAACTTTGCTTTCAAGTTATACAGTAACATCATTGTCCCTAGCTGAGTAGAATTTGACTTTCCTCCAGATCCAAAGAGGTGTGGTGGAAGTAGATTTTAGGCTTTCGAATAAGGTATCTGTGATATTAGCATCATCCCCTAGCTCATCGTTTTGTGATGCATCTAAAAACCTTGATTCCATGGAAGTATTATCCCGTAAGTAATCATCCATACCAAAATTTATTTGATTTCCTCCATTGCTAACTTGTGATTAAGAACTACTATTGTTGTATTAATTCCTAATTAGTGAATTTGGACATAGTGGGAATTGAATAGGTGGTTGATTCAACTATTCTTTGTATACTTCCTCTCTGGGTCTTGCTCTTAATGCAACTTTCTCTCAATTTGACGTTCTAGTGGGGTGCACCAGAAGATGGTAGGTGGGTTGTTCATTATCACTAGAATCCTAATTTCAAAAAATATTGAATATTAGCACATCAATGATATTAGTAAGCACGTCAATGCAATTGGTTTATTGAAATTACATTATACCAAGCAATTACTACCATCGTTGATCTAGGATTGAGGCTAGAAGATGTCATGTTCCAATTGGTAGGGTGAAGTGGTTGTCCATTTTCATCTACCAACTCCTTACGATAACGTTCTCTTGATAAGACCTTCCAACATTGTTGAAATGGAAGAATATTTTCTGCATCTGAACTCGATTATAAATCAGGATCCTACAAATTTGGATACATTTTTATTTAAATTAACATGGAATACAAATAAATATAAATCAATTAGATAATCAAAATATAAATAAAATCTGAACTTACTAGAGATAGAAAGGGAGATATTTGTGAAGGACTTTGATTAGTAATATGGAACAAGTTGGAATTTGAAAAATTGGCCATTTAATACTATGAAATTTTCTCCCTGCATTTGAGAAAAAAATGGTGTACATATCTAAAATTAATTTTGAGAACCATATAACCACTATCTGAATTTCAATATAGTTTTCAAACCATTTTTCAAGAATAAGACGACTTTAAGCAAAAAATGTATACTATGAACTACTGTAACTCATGTCGATGTGTCCAAAAGGATAATTTAAGATGAATATGTCATTTTATGTGGAAATAAAATTTCATATAATTTTTAAACTATATTGGTGCTCTTATCATGGTTAACAACACTAATGTGTTTCAATAATAACCGCACAAGGGCGTTCAAATAATAATCGCATTGGTTTCCGACATTTCGAAATATATATATATATATATATATGTTGTGTGTTGTGTGTGTGTGTGTGTGGTTATGTAGATATATGCTATCATATCGGTGCCTATAAAAAAACAACACTAATGCATTTAAATAAAAACAACTTTGATGTGTTTAAATAGAAAACAACATCAATCCACGCCGATGCTTTTCAATAATAACCACACTGGGGCGTTCAAATAATAACCAAACTAGTTTCCAGCATTTTGAAAAATAAAAAATTATTCTATCATATCGTTGTTCTTGTAAAAAACAACACAGATATGTTTAAATAAAAACAACATTGATCTGCACTTGTTTCCGGGATTTCGAAAATGAAAACGAATTCTAGCACGTCGGTGATCTTATAACAATTACTGCACCGATGCATTTAAATACAAATCACACTGTTGCGTTAAAATATTAACTGCACTGTTTTGGGATTTCAAAAAATAAAAAGAAATATATCATGTTGGTGCATTTAGAAAATTTGGCGCCTCGGTAATTTCGATGTGCTTTCCTTATAAAAGCATAGACGCTCTTTACTATCGAATGCACAGATGTTCGGATTGAGAGAAAAAAATGCAATATTTTTCTCTTCTTTTTTTTTAATTGAAAAATGAGCACAATTTATTTTCCGAAATCTTATTTCATAGTATATTAAATATTAAAAAGTTATTCACTATTTCATTATTTTTCCCAAAAATTCAAGGGAGTGATTTGCAAAAGAGACATATTGGGATTACTATGCAACATAGAATACTTTGGATCAACAGAACTATTCAAAAGATCAGAAGTTGAAAGGCCTGGTGATTCACTCAAAACCCTGCATAGTAAAATTTTGAAATTTTATTGTTGATTTTACTAATGATTTTTTTTACAATTTTTGTTAGTGTTTAATTAAAAAGGAGATCATTTGCAAGAGACACATACTGAGAGCACTGCGGAGCAGAAAAATATTTTGAAACTGTAGAAAGATCAAAATTTGAAAGGTATGGTGATTCACTCAAAGCCCTACATAGCAAAAATTTTAAATTTTATAGTTAAAGATTTTTACAATTTCTGTTAGATTTATTCAAAAAAAAAAAAAATAAAATAAAATTAAAACCCTACATATATTGATTTTACTGGTAAATTTTTTTACGATCTATGTTCCTATTTAGATTTAATTAAAAGAAAATCAATACTTACCTTAAACTCTTGTCTCTTATTACTTATGTGACTGCAAAATTTTACCTTAGGGTATAACTCCATCTACTAAATAATTAAGGTTTTCCATTTTAGGCATTTTAGATTTAATGAGTTTGTGTACTTATTATATATAGGGCGTTTGACATGTAAAGTATGGGGATCATTTATTGAATTAGATCCAAAACTTGTCAGCAATGACTTTTTCTTTTTTTTCAACGAAGTTTGTTTCACAGTGCATCTTGTATAATATAACACACTCGTGTTGGTGGTACTTCTATCATTACATATTACAATGAATCCTTTTGGCTTTGTCTAGTCTATTTATTGGTACAACTGGTGTAATATAACACGCAAGTGCACCTCTGCCAAATAGCATTGTCATAATTTAAAATTATTTTAAAAAGTTAAATTTTTGTTGTTGATGTTGAACAATTAAACGCCCGATTCATTTATTATATTAAACGCACTGGGGTGTTTATTCAAATAACAACATCAGTTACCAGAGCTCTCTTTGGTTGAAAATTGTTTTATTTATGTATAAAATATATTTAATAGATTATGTATTGAATGGTACAAGTTGTATATTAATAAAAAATGTCTGAGAAGTTGTCAAGTAACAAAATTACTGATCGGCACAATGATAGCACATCCAAAAAAGAAGAGAAGGCAAGTTTTTTGTAAATTCTTTACAAAATTAATATGTTTGAACAATATATAAGTTTAACTAATATGTATTGGTTAATGTGTTTCATGTAAAGCCACAAAATGAAGAAGGTCAATAAGATTATTTTTAATCTAAGTGCAGAAAAGTGTAAAAGCCTGATAGAAAAATTGCAGAAGGATGAATCAGGTGAATGAAAAAATACTATTCAATATGATTTTTTTCATTAATAATATATTTAAGAATATTAGATAACATGTTTCAAAAAATATATTAATTCATATATGTTTAATGTTCTATAGGGAGCAACAACAAAGGAAAAGATCAATGTCGTTCTAAGAAAAGAAAAATTAAAGAACATGTAAATGACGATGAATTGGCCCTTAGCTCATCTGAAGTGGTGTTGGAGGTTAATGAAAAGGGGGGAATTTTTTACAACACTATGAGGGATATAGTGGAACAAAAGTAGAGACATACTTTCCACTTACAATACAAAAATCAATCCAATGATTCCAAGAACCAAATTATATTTGAACTATAGGAAGCATTTCCAGAGCAATGGCTGATGAGACTTGTCAGATTTGCAATAGAAAAAACATTAAAAAAAAACAAAAACAAATCATTTAAAAGGTAATATTCCTAATTAAAATTTCAAGTCCCACTAGCACAATTGGTTGAGGATGGGCCTTGTTAGCAAGGCAACCCAAGATCAAACCTCATGGGGGATGGTTGTGGCCTATGCTAGGGGGAAGAGACAAGCTAAAAATCCAGTTAGCTAAGGGTTTGTGTGACCCAGGACGACTACAATGCCAAGGTGACTTTGACGGCTTAGATGCCCCTACTCCGTGACTCATCAAGCCATAGGTCAAGCCTGGAGGATCACAGACAACTTGACAAATGAAAAAATAAAAATCATAATTAAAATGATTTTCTAGAATTATACGCATATATTATTTCAAGCCATTCATTTATTAATATTAATTTTGTTAAGTTTTCATATATCAATATAAAAATAGTTTATTACTTTTTTCATGAATATTATGAAAATCCCAAAGGATCAACGAGTTGATATGTGAAACATGCCAGTAGAAATGTCCAAAAAAGTGTACAATGAGATGGTCAAAGAAATGGATATAATTGCATCACAGGAGGAGTCATCTCAATGACAACGTGCTTCAAATGTATGTAATCATGATTGAATTCATACATATAAACAAATAATTTAGCATTAAATATTAATTTCCAAGTATTTTCTTGCATAATAGAGAACATAATGGAACTCATTCAGCACATAAAATGGGACGACAAGGAAAAAAGAGGGTTGATATCAAAGTTTTTGAGTAATTGTTAATATTTCCTTATAACAATCCAATGTTTCATTTTTGTATATATTAAGTTGTTTTACAGCAACGATCCTTGAATGTCTTCAAATGGGTGCTAACATACAAAAAAGAACCACTAGAGTATTTAATTGAATTGGATTAGATATGGGTTGTGAGTATATGTTGGCATATCAAAATTAATTGTGGAATTTGTAAGTATCTATGTTCTTTTACTTCTCTAAGCTTATTATTAATAGAACAAAAAAATCATTTATATTAAATCTATGATTTATAATGGGGTAGAAAACTTGCAAGAAATGAAGCATGGAACTACATCAACGAAATTTTTTTTTCAACAAAGCATGAGACTTGGTTTTGAAACCAAATGTACAGTTCATGAGTCACTTCTTGATATGGTATATTGCTATTCGATTTACATTGACGTATATTATTTATTTCAATTTTCATTGTTCTCATCAATTTATATACACTCATTACACTTTATTTATATGTTTGCAGATGGAACAAGATTAAGAAGATGAAAACAATCGATGCAATCAACAAAACATTTGTCCAAATAACCCAAGTCAAGGAAGTAGCGTAGGCACTGACAACAGATCCATCGAAAAATAATGATTTATTTGGATATCAATACAAGTTGTTATATTTTTTGAAATAATTGTCTGTGAAAATCAGACATTTTGTTTAATGTAATGGGCATAGCGCCCCAATTGAAAGACAAGGGGTTACCAATAACAATCTTATGAAAAATAACTTCTTATTGATATATAATAAAATACATTTTAATTTATTCTATTGTGTTATCCAATGTCGTTGTGAAATGTTACACCACTGATTAAATACATAGATGATTAAATATTATAATAAAGAGATGTGAAATCTGATAATATAACAAATTAATCCAAACATCATATACAAATGCATTAATCAAAATTTAATTTATATGAATATTGTTATAAGATATATGTCGATTTTTCGATGAATAAAGAATTTAACAAATCACAATAATTGTGTTGTCAAAGGTCGATGTTTCTAAAAAATATAACCTCATACAATAAATCGGTGCATCCATAACATAAACACACATCAGTGCATTATGTTATCTAAAGCACCGTTACACCATTTTTTTGCATGGCTGGTGCCTTTTATGAAAACCATAGCACCGAGGCGTTTAATTCTTAAAGAATCGGTATTGTTTGCAATTAATGCACCGATGCATTGTAATTCTTAAAGCACCAATGCTTTCATAGAACTAACGTCTCGGTGCTACATAATATTATTTCCAGCGCTGGTACATTATGAAAATAACAACACCGACTCGTTTATATCATTAGCACACCAGTGCTTTTATACAAACCATACGCATCAGAGTTGCAAGTTTAAATAAAAGCATAGAGTCTGTAATATTTTTTTTCCTACCCCGGTGTCGTTCCTGAAAAGAACACCCTGGGGCATTTTGTTAATACATATGCACCGGGGTAGTATACATTTCATGCACCGGTTTTCTTTGCATTCAACGCCTTAATGATTTTAGTTATGTATCTAGCCTCGGTGCTTTTATATATTTAGTGCACCGATGTTATTTTTCCATGAAGCGCACCACTGAAAATACATCCGCTAAAACCTTCGTCTGCCCATATTTTTTCACTTTGTGATGAAGTTCCATTATAAGCTCCGCTAAAATATCTTTTATCGCAAACATATGTTTTAGCAAATGTTTTTTTGACAATTTTTTCCAATTTTATAACACGTAAAACCTTCGTTATAACCTCAGCTAGAAGGTATTTTCCTTGTAGTGGCAATTGGTTAAAGCTAATAAACATAAATCATTAACATGGTGAATAAATATTAGTGTAACCATGAGAATTGACTTTATATCTGAATATGCCAAATTTGACCCTTTAAATCAGTAATGTATTTCCATTTCCATAGACTAGACAAGGTCTGAAGAGTAGATAGGATTACATATATTTGATATTAATAGTGAATTGCAGAATTAAGATGGGTAGCAGAGCATAGCAACACTTCGTCTACAAAAACCAAATGAAAAAAATGACAATGAATGGTCGGAAGTAAGGTCATTACTAACAAAATAGAACCCTAGCAATATACACCATTAATTGATCCAAATCGCATCAAACAGTTGGTTCAAAAATACACATATTTCCATGTTGCCACATGTTAAGGAAATTAAAACCCTTGTGATGCAGGAGCACCGAGCTCAAAAATTTCATTGTATTTTAGTAGACATAGGGGGTCTTGTGTTTCCAAGGAAGTTGGTTTTCTGATCCAGGTCCGAGTGTGAAGGACTCTTCCAAGACCATTTACTTTTGTGATGTGTTAAATTACATTTGAAAAGAACATAAAGGAATACATATGCATGTTGTAAAGAGGAGGAACACGACAATCATAAACACATGAAAACATAAGCGTTGATAATGGAGTTCATCTAGAAGGGACTATATCTCTGGGCCCCAGTGTCGAGATGTTGTAGGCCGCTGCATTACATGCTATCAATAATAATGATGTACACAAGAGCTGATGTCGATATCATACAAGGAAAAATGCCCTCACGCAAGAGTGGCTCTAAGAGATGTTCCACTACAGGAACTCTCAGTCAAAAGATTCCTATCAATATGACACAAAAACATGCATGATGAGCATCCAGCCAATATGGCATAAAAGGGATCTCAATGTAAAACATGCATGATGACAGGTATCCCATCAACATACAACAAGGGATCTCAACACATAACATGATGAATCATGAAAGCAAGTACATCACATAGAAGATTCTGCGTCAAATCAAGCAAGGAATCATGACAACATGTAATAAACAAGATCTTGTATCAACATCAATCAAGGATCTGTACAACATAATGCATAAAGAAGAAGTACATGAATACATCATATACCTCACAACCAAGGGCCATCTGAAGAAGTGGATGTCACACTATTGAAGCTGTTTGGACCATTGATCTCACGGCATTGCATAAGGAGTTTCTTTTCCATGGATATTGGTGAAAATGTGGTCTCGTACTCCCTCTAATATTATTCTCCTCGCCTTGGCTACATCTTTCTTCCGCTGAGCAAGGTTCTGGGTATCAGATTCCGCTGGTTTTGCAACATATCTCTTGATGTATTCTAGCAATCCATTGCCATCGAATATTGCCTCCATGCGATGAAATTAGAGTTTCCTTCCAAGGCATACTCTAGCCCCAACCTATTGAAGGTCATCTTCTCAACTCTGAAGAGATAATGCAACTTTGAATTTCAAATTTGAACCTCCTGAGAATCAAATTCAAAATTCCTGCTCTAATTTGAATCCAACTCTGATACCATGTAAAAATTATGGTGTATATTTGCAATTTCTCATGAATTTTTAATCAAAAACACAAGACACAAACCTAATCTACTTCTCTATGGAATTCAATTCATAATTAGAACAAAAATCTCAGACATGCAATAAGAAATAACACACATGCACACAGTATTTTTTTCGGGGAAAGCAATATGCTAAAAACCCCAATGTCTGCTTGCATTAATATGATGAGTAGAGATGTATTACAATTGCTTTTTTCAACTAAGCACAACCTACAAGTGAATAACCTATCTCTCTACTCACTAAGAAGCTCTGACCCAGACTCAGTCAATTTTTTCGTCTACTTAAGCCCCTAGTTCCTTGCATAATTCCTTGAGAAATTAAGCCCTTATTATTTAGAAATTTTTCCAAAATGGATTGTGTAATTCTCAAGATTGATTGTCTAACTACATGCAACACATATACACTCAAGACTAGTCTACAACTGATGTTACATTGCCTTGGAATCTCCACCACTGTTTAAAGAGCTCAAATTATTTGCATGCACTAACTATTTTAGGTTGATTGATAAGTTAACTAGATGATCACTGAGTTTGACTGAAGTCCCACTGCACAACTAACCTTCCACTAATTCCTTCAATAGTTGGAACTAGTTTAATTGAAAACAACTTGAAATAACTGACCTTGATTGCTAAAAATTAGCGATCGCACATGCTTAGTTGAACTTTAACTCCTACTAATTAAACTAGGTGACACAAGCCATGTCACACAAGTTAACTACATCCAAGTTGTCTATTGATGTGTAAATTTGAATTTTCTCATTTTAATCAAGGCAAAATCAAATTGAGAATTTTTTGCTACATTTTTCAATAATCCGAAGGGGTGTATATGAGTCCAAGAAGAGAGATGAAATAAAAAAGTGCATGGCATCTAATGGCTAGATATGTTCTCTGAAATGGTGGTTTAAGGAAGGCTGCAAACCAAATGAAGTAGCAGAACTCAAATTTTTCTACTAGTGGTGGTTTAAGGTTGACCACCAACTTTGGGACTTGACTCAAAGCAGTTCCTGGAACAATTCTAAATCTGGCTAGAAGCTAAAGCCTTCTGTGAAGTAGAAGTGCACCCTGATGATGGGTAGTAGAAGCTAAAGTTTTCTACAAGTGGTGGTTTAAGGTTGGTCACCAACTATGGAACTAGGCTCGCAGTAGTTCCTAGAACATTTCTAAATATGGTTAGAAGCTATTGTCTTTTGCAAAGTGGTAGTTCTCCTTGATGATGGTTTAAAGATAACCACAAACTGTTGAAATGGTGATTTGAAGGTGGCCACAAACTATTGGAACTTGGTTCTAAGGTAACATTTCCAAATTTGGCTAGAAGTCCATGTCTTATGTTGATTGGAAGTGTTCACAAATGGCAATTTGAAGATGGCCACAAACTAATATCGGTTTGAATATGACCACAAACTGAATCATGCTCATAACTTTGATTCTTGTTTAGGCTTGATGCTATGTGTCTAATTGTTTCTTAGGCTCGTTTGTACATGCTTGATTGATAGGGCTTCAAAATTAAAAGCCTCATTATTAATAATTGATATTATTTTCCCTCGTCAAATACAAATTGAGGTGGTGAAACATTTCGACAAATATCACATGAATGAACATCAAAAACTATGATCCTTCACATGGCAAATTCAACAATATGGTTGGATTCTATAAAAAATACACCCTTTTACCCCGCAATTTAACTAAAAAAAATTAATAAAAAACACGATTTGCAACTTACCATTGTTCTTCTAGCTGTTGTTTTGCCACATCTCTTGCAAAGGAGCCAGATAGTTCAATCAAATTCTTTGGAAATAGCGCACAGGCTATCAGCGTAAAAGTAACAAAGTTAAATAGAATAGAGCATGGATAGGATTTGCTTCCATATCCGCCACGCTGGAAGGAAGACACCACTCGATGAATATTCAGACTCCTTCCACATGCCCAACAGATTAACAAGAAATTTTCCACTGACCCTACAAAAAGTTTCCACTGTGCTTCAACTGGCAAGTAAAATACAAGTTTGAAGCAATAGCTAACTGTAGAATAATTGGCATGTTTGAGGTATAGAATAACTTGATAGGATGTGATCCTTTTCCCCACAGGCATTTTCACTTCTTAGGTAAAACGACACGGAAACCCTGGAAGTATGTACAACGAGAAAACCAGAACTATAGCAAGCGGGTTGGTGACATTTCTTAGATTTTGGTCGTAGAAAGCTTCACACGGTGCAACACGATTCACGTACCTATTAGCTAGAGTCCACAATAAGTCAAGAAAATGAAACAAATTTCACCCAACCATCTCACTAACCCCTTTGGCCTGTCTGTACGAACTCTTCTTGATCCAATTCAAATTCCTCCTCGGAAGATTCCAAATGACATCCCCTTGAAGACACTTCCAATTAATGTGCAAAGAAATTGCAGGAAAGAGAAAGAGCGTTAGGTTAAGGTGTAGTGGAAGTGATCAACGGGATCAGGAGTCCGAAAGAAATGAATGTTATCTATAAAAGATACAAAAATTATCCAAAGTAATTTATTTGGCCTCTGCAGGCATTACAAAAATTATATGCTCTGAGTTTGACAAAGGTAGGGCTTCAATTTCTAGTTGGAAGAATAGCCATATTCCTTAAGCGCAGTCATTATGTAGAATGTGTCAGTGCCAGTGCCCCAGTTTACTTGGCTGCTATTATGGAGTACCATGGTTGCGGAGGTAAATGAAATGGACTGGTATTTTTCAGAGGATATCTGATACACAGATAGACAGGCTCAGAATGGAAAAGTGCCGAGATGCAGAGTAGACAAGCTCTGAAAACCACCCAGGCCAGGCCAGGCCTAGCCTCGCCTGTTCTGAAAACCCCCCCGGTCTAGCTTGCTCTTACACCAAAGCTGGCAAGCTCTAAAAGCCATCCAGCCCTGACTGGCTTTGATACCACTCTTGAACTCACTCATCAAAATAGACAAATTTAGGCTGAACCGTGAGATTCATTTTGTTAATTCATTTTGTTAACAAAATGTACATATTTGGCTAGCTTTGATACCACTATTGAACTCACTCATCAAAATAGACAAATTTAGAGTGAAAGTGAGATTCATTTTGTTAACAAAATGTACATATTAACACATGTCATTGACCTTTGGTTTTCATCTTACAAGAAGACTCTTGGATTTTTATGCCTATTGAAATTTCTCCACACTAACCTTAATTGGATTAGGTGTCCAACCATTATAATTAGTTGATCTTATATAAGATAAGTTGTAATATACTTGCATTTCTACATCTAGAATAGTAGCATATCAGTTACATTTACATTTAAAACCATAGAAAATCATCAACAACTAGGTTAGAATCCAGATAGGTTTCTCATGCACCATACCAAATGGTGTTAAGTCTAATTGAGGTCTCATCTTAAAGAGCAACCTTATCTATTGCAAAGCATTCCATCGTTGTTAACAAGGTATAATAAATGGTCTAAAAATATACGCTTTCCAAAATCAATCTTAGATGAGTATGTCTTTGATAAGAATATATATTCACAATGTTCATTTGTGGCTTGGAGTGAATGCAACAAAAATAAAAGCATGTTGACTTTATGTTTCATTCTCATATGTGTAAGAAAATAGAAGTGATACACCATGAAGATGGATGAATGACCTTCACAAGTGAAATGCTTGATCACATGATGTATTATCTCCACCTACGATTGAGGTATATAAATATTCTTAATTGATTGTCATGTGTCCCCAACATCTTTGTTAGCAAGCAAGAAACATTCCTTGGCTCTCATAGATCTTTCTCCCTCTAAACCGCCATTTTCCATCTACAAACAATCTTGTAAAGAAACATAACTCTAATCCATTTATTCTTATGATTATGTTATATAGATTTTGGGCAAATTCTTTAGATGTTGGAACACTAATATCTTGAATTTTTTCAAAGAATCACAACCATCTAACCTCAAAATAGTTTTTTATTACTCTGTTATGAGGATTGTTAAAAAATAAGGTTTATTATGTAATAAAGTTATTTTAAGACTTAACGTTATGTTCATATTAACTTTTTGCGTAAAGTGGTTTATCCCATATTCATGAGTGGAAATCACTGGCTTAGTGAACAATGATAGATAAAGAGGTAGAGTTCATTGTAATAAATGCACCATAAAGAAATTAGTAATATCATTTTTTTGTTATCATGAGAATATTCTTTTAAACTTAGTTTTGTGATGAAATCTTATATAGGTTATATCAAGCTTTTGAAAGACAAGGTTTCCACTCTTGCAACTTCAATGTCACTTGGAAAGATAATCAATGAAGAGAGTGAAAATGTATGTCAAGTGAAAGAGGGCACAAGTACACATGCAAAGGTGTAAGTGTTATAGCCACCATTTGAAGGATTCATCATATAGAAATTGAAGCCATCATATGATTTTTTGATCCAAGTGGATATTGGTGGCCACTTGCCTATTCCACCTAGACCTCCAGCTCATTTCATCGGTTTCCTTGATTATAGCATAATTTACTATTTTTATCAATTTTTCAAGTCCTTGACTTTCAGAGCTATTTTGACCCCCTAAATGGTGTATTTTTAGGTTCACAGCAAGCCTATAGATGGGCTTGCCACAAATATTGTAGCCATCAGAGAGACCTTTCTAACAAAGTATTGTACGTACCAAACAGAGATCATATGACCAACTTATGACCCCAGGACGTTGGTTGTCAAACTAACCCCAACGGGGCCCACAAACTCTTGGCGTTCCATCTCCTAGGGTTAGGGTTTTGGTTGTTTAGGGTTTTCCTTTGTTGTTCAATAATAAAAAGGCCCTCAAGCCTCATTGTAACACAGCTCAGAGCCATGTAGCCACCAAATCTCTTCTCATAGATAAGCTCCCATCGCCCGAGCTAGTTTATTTGCATTTTGTATGCAAGCATCTTTCAGTTCTCAGATAGTAATGAAATGAAGATTTATTTCTGTTGAATCTTTGTGTTTATCTTTATATCGGTATTTTTTTTCATTCTTGCATAAGTTCAGATAATTTTTACTTCACTTTACAACTTTAAAACAACCATCTTCCACCATACAATTTCTAACAACTAATTCAATTAGCTAGTCATTGTATAGAATAGACACCACCTATTGTACAATATACGCACCAACCATAGTTGTATAGTTATAAAGTAACCATTGCTTTTAATTTATAAACATTGTCGTATGAAAATAACACAACCACCTTCAATTGTTATATAATATAATGTTGAATTCACACTTATACTTTGTTGGGGGTGGAGCGGGAGGGGGGGCAAGTTTGAATTAGTATAAGACAATTTCTTATTTAAACATCCATGAATTATAACCAACTCGCATATGGAACACAAGATCTTGATGAAAATTTCTTTATAACAAATCTTTGTAGGCACTAACTTACTATTACAAAATTTTGTAAGCACCAACCTATACGACACACCAATCCCCCTACTACAAGATTTGTAGGCACCAACCTACATAGGACACCAATCCATTTTGTTGCAATATTTGTAGGCATCAACCTATAGGAGACATCAATCCCCTTTGTTGTAGATATTTGTAGGCACCAACCTACTTCACTAAGTATGCTTATTATTTCTTCCTTTACCAAGTTCATTGTTTGTTTATTCCTTCACCGAGTCTACTTTCTTTTTTTTCCTTCACCAGGTCTACTTCTCCCAAAACTTATTGTTTTTGGCCTCTTTCCAAGAACAAACTTGTACAACATGTCACGTATCCAATTTCAAAAATCTCATTCTAAAATATTTATTTGAGGTACTTATGTATTTCTCCTTGGATCTTTGAAATCTCCATAGTCCAAAAAATACTAGAAAATAAGTTATAGTAAAAATTTTAGATTGACCTATTTAAAGCTAATTTCAAGATTATTCAATAACCCTCACTTCCATTTTGAATATCTCTAAAATTGTAGTGTACCAAAGTCTAAAATTTCTACCACATGCGCATGAATATATTTCATCTATCTCCTCCAAGCTTCATTGTCTAAACCGTCCTAGAAGCCTAAAGTTATAGCAAAAATACCAAGTTGACCCATTTGAACTAGATTTTAGGAGCATTCAAAGTACGAAGTTTCTACAATAGGTACATCTATCTCCTTCAAGCTTCATGGTATGAAACATCCTAGAAGAAAATCTATAGTGAAAATGCCAAGCTAATAGGTTTGAATAAACGTTTAGGCATTCATGAACCCTAAATTCCTTAGAGCATATATTTGAAATTACAGCGAACCAAAGTGTGAAATTTCTACCATGGGTACATGAAGATCTTCCTTTATATCCTTTAAGTTTCACTATTTGAAACATCCCAGAATAAAAGTTATAGAAAAAATGCCAAGATGACTCATTCACTCCACAAATCACATTTTTTCTCCACCTTTAAGACCCCATGAGTATTCCCTAGATTTTGTTATTCACCTCCAATCTCTTCTTGCTTGGATGTTCTTCAAATTCACTCATCTACCCTTTATTTATAGTGTTTCTACATTCAGTTATGGGGTTAACTTGGGGTTATCCTTTATTTATAGTGTTTCTACTTTCTCACTGGGTCGACCTAACAAAATATGTTATATCTCCTCATTCCTATGGAGTTAGAGGGAGTGTCATATACCATTGGAAAGGTATCAGAGTAATATTTTTAACCATATCCTATGCACTGATTTAGAGTAAAAATTCCTTCAAATATAGGGTATCCAAAAAATATTTTCAATAATCTTCATCTTACAATATCTATCTTGGACATATGTAGTCTCCCTCCACCTTTTACATCAATGAAAACATAATTTCCAACAATATCCCCCTAACATTGACATTATTGGTCTCCCCCTAGCTTTGGCATCAATGAAAACACAATATTCAACAATCTCCCACTTTGTCATTGATGAAAACCATAGACATTTATGCACGGCTACTGTAGCACTCTCACTATCTGCAGCTTTCCCCCTTGTCTGCAATCTCTCCCCCTTTTACATGGGTTACTCCCCTTGAGCTTTTGCTTTACTTTATTGATCATTTGGGAGGAGATATCACTCTCAGGTTTTGTCTAAAATATTCAAATGTTTATCTGGAAAGAGGTTTAGAAAAGATATCTACAACCTATTCCTTGCTAGCAATGTATTCTAGCGTAACACTTTGTTTACCTATTTATTGAAGCCTCAAAAATCACTGCGACAACATGGGGGAAAACCACCCGGTCCGAACCTTGAAAAAAGCTCCTTTTCTGTTTAGTATAGTGGCTCCGACTGGGATAATGGGACAAGTTTCCCAGAAAGGGTTGATTTGATAATGTTGATGGTATGATGTAGGATGTAATGGGAAATGATTTAGCTAAGTGTAATCTAATTTAACTACTAAACACATGCATATATCTTAATCTAACATTATCTAATTATAAATATACTCGGGAATAAAATACGATATGCGATCTACAATGATGCCTTATAGTAATTGGTAATAAAGTCATTCAAATGCCAAAAGAAATGAAATCGTTTAATGATATTTGTTTTGGATAAATAGTTAGACAAAACAATTGAGAGAAATATATCGCATATAAAAATTGTTCATGTATTCAAAACAGAATTAGAGCTAACATCATACAGAAGTGCAATAATGCAAAACTATAATTCTAACTTTCATACATAAAACAATTGAAAGAAGTATTGCTTAATACATAAATAAACCATAATCATATGATAAAAGTACCATATATGATAAGTCTTGATCATGTGCTTCAGCAATATTGACCCAATTTCATTCAATCCAACACACTCTAAGAGTACAAAAGTGAATTTCAGTAGAACATGCTAGATATTTAAAGAAAAATAGATCTTGTTCCATTCATTTCATCAAAACCTCCTCAAAAGTACAGAAGTGTAATGTCTTGAAAAGTGTTTTTTATAAAATTTCTGGACCCCTCTCTAAATGCATGAGAGGGGTTTAAATACTAAATTATATGTTTCAAAATAGATTATTACAAAAATAGTTGAGAAGGTTCCAAACAACCTTCCTCAGAATGAGCAAAAATAAAACTAAAAGTAAAATAAATTAATGACTAGCTCCTTTGAACATGATCTCTGAGGTCGCAAATATCAACCATTGGCTTGAGCTGAGGTGGCTGGATGATTATAGATTTTAACTGCCCAACAAATATGGCATATGTCAATGTTGGCACCATCTTTTGTGTATAGGTTGTTAAAAGCCTCTCAAAGTCATCCACTAGCTGTGTGATTTTACTAGAAACTGCTAGTATGTCTCCCAATTCAGGCTAGTTAGTTGTTTAATAGCCTCTTCCTTTTTCTGCGTTGTTTGTTTCCATTGCTGCTCTAGTTGCTTGAAATTTGGTAGAAACTCTGGTACACACTCTTTGACAAGATTGGCACCATGAAGGTTTTCATTCACGGCCTCTATTATGCTGCTTGTTGCTCTTGTTTTTATCGTTCTTGCCCTTTCTACTTGTTTCAACCGAGAATCCCAATCCGTAAACAAAATGTCTTTGTGAGACTCCATATTTGGTAGGTCAGCCTTTCTTCCATCCTCTGATTCTTGCCAAGTGATAAATTCAGAAACCCTTTTGTGGATTTCTTCATACTCAAGCCTCATATCAATTGTGCAGTAAGGATTTATATGCGAAATCTTTTGGCAGAATACTTCCTCTTGTTGCATTAATAGGGAATTGAGGTTGACTGCTTCTTTAATAAATTTGTAAATTTTCGCATTGTCTTTGAATTTATCTATCATGGCTTGTATTTTTGAATCCTTTTCTACTAAGTTGGCCTGGTGTTGTATCCTTATCTGCCTGAATTCTCTTTTAAGTTGGGCTACGTGTAATTCTATTTACTGATTAGTTTTTCTTGGGATAATTCTTGTTCTAGCAACAAAATTTTATGTTCCTTTTCCTTCAACAGCATTCAAACTTCAATCGCCTTGTCGATGGTGGTTGTGGCATAAGCTCCCGCAAACTGCGATAACTTTGTGAGATTCTCTGATGGGTCGATAGGCGTGTCCTTTCACACAATATCCATTGGTTCATTTTCCGGAGTCGTAATAGCAGTGGTGTCCAGTTTCCTTTTATTCCTTTGTCTATTCACTACAGTCTTGTGGGTAGGACTATAACATATATCTAATGGAGGTATTTCCTCAGTTCTTTAGAAAATTTCAGAAGTAGGAATAGCAGGAATAACCTCAATGTCCTGGGTACTCGTGGCTCCTTCCCCTGTTGTTTCTAGATTTTCTTTATGTTGGGTTTGCTTGGGAGTTCACAGTTCAGATGTTTGCTCAAGATTTGTGTCTGTATGGAGCATTTTATTGAATTGTTCCCATTCCTATTCCAGGTCAATGGTTGGAGTTTTTCCTAACTCAGTTGAAGTAGAAGCAACCTCTGCCTTTTTCTTTTCCAAGGCCTGCTCGACCGTCTCCTTTGTACTTCTAGTTGTGTCTTTTTCATACTCTTTATTTGTGTTTCCTCCCCCATTTGAGATTGTCGCTCTAAGTGCTCTGACTCATGAGTCAACTTCTCTTTGGTTTCTTCTTCAAAAATTTCTTTGGAACTTCCTTCCAATCTTATGCTAGGAATTGGCTCTCTTATTGGTTCAATTTGCAGTAGGTCCAATGGGACCTTTGACAGACTCTTATTTATGTACACATGGAAAGCAATAATATCTTCTGGGGTGAAAAATAGTGATTCCATATGTAGAACTTGTGAAAATGTTTCTGCTTCTAGGAAGAGGTCATCAAAGGCATCCTCTTCATGGGTGAATTGTTTGACTTTTACCATAGTAGTAAATTACTTAACAGTGCCATTTGGGTCGTATTTCCTTCCTGGAATTGTAGCCAATTTCAGAGAATAATAATCTCTGATTCCTTTAATGCATGTCCATAATTGTTTAGTGCAAAAGCACCACATTTTAATGGAAAGGTTGGCCAAATGGATTTCTTCTTCTCTTTCAATCCTCTGGTTAAGCCACCTTCCCCTGCAGTCTGGTAGGCTATTTCTCTGGCCAAAAGTTTGTCAGGGACATAATATGGGAGGACATGCGGAGAAGCAATGCTCCCAAAAACTCTAATGTAGGTGAATGTCTCTTCCCCAAACCATCTGCCTACTGGAAAGATATTTACTTCGGCCTCTTGAGACAATCTAGGGGTTGTTTTATCAAAAATTGCTTTATGAATAAGCAGCATAACACCTTGATAAAATTTATAAAAATGGGGGTGGAACTGGGATTCCCACAAAATTTTATGGTATATATGGATGGGAATCGGGTTCTATACAGTCCATTTCCATCCCATATTCGGAAACTACGAAATAAAACAAATTTCATCCATAACAAAATCACTCATGAAGAAAGGGGGGAAAATCCTTAAAGAATGACTTATTTTCCTTCTATATTCCACAATGGTCTTTGCCAAATTGTCTCATAAAATTTGAGCCCAGTTCATAATCGTTGCATCAACTGTTGCATCTATTAATGGGAGCCATTCTATGGAAAATTTGGTGTTATCGGGTCTGCCGAATAACCTACATATCATTGTTGTTGTGAAACTATGAGGGGGAGAAATGAATGCCATTAAGTACATACCAGTTTTATCCAATTTGAGTTTGCCTCCGCTTGATCTCCAGGTCTGCGTAACGTCTAACAGGTCCTTGTTCTCTTTGGCGAATTGCTCAAGGAACCGTTTGTTATAGAGCTTTTGAGGCTATGGTAACTGGTACATTAGTTGTAGGTTGTCTGGTGAGAAAGACCCCATGACCTGTTGCCTTTTATTCTTGAAGGTTCTGTCTGAGAGGTCTACCTCATCAATTAACCATTTGACCATATTCGTGTATGGTATTATCTTTGGTCTCGCAGCTATTCGATGCAAGAATGAACATGTTGTTTCGAAATAGGAAGCGTCAGATGACTCTAAAGCATCAGTCATGGCCTTTGTTACCAGTGGCCTAGGTTTCTCTTCTTCTAACAAGTTATACATGGCCTCCCATGTCGTGGTTCCTTCATCCTTGCTGCATGTGGTATCAGAGAAAACAGGTACCATGTCTGATTTCTCAGATGCAGTTACCTTTCCCTTCTTCGCCATTCTTTCTAACGATGTTTTATGCGAAGGTTTCCTGAAATGGAGCAAATGGAATTTATTGGATAAACACAAGCGAGAATGAAAGTGAGAATTAAATGATATAGTTAACATCAAAAGGTGACAAGAAAGGAGCTTTTATTCAAAACGCAAATGAAAAGATACCGTATCACGTCGAGCCGCTCTTAACATAAATACCATTAAACTTATTAACTACCCACTAAGGTCTCTTATCATTGCCTTTATTACTCATTAAACTACTGCATCGCAAATGGGAAGGGAAATACTTTAAGATGGCGAGTTTAAACTGCGAAAATGTCAATTTTGCGATTGCGATAAGATTATCGCAATATTGCAAATCACACTATTGCATTTTTGTTGTGCGTTTTTCCAGATTTGTTTAGAATTCTGTGGGATGCGAGATGAACGACATATTATTTATCATTTAGAGCGTACTTTGCCTAAATGAAAAATTACTTCATAAAGTGTTTTTTACTAAGTGACGGACTTAACTTATAGTTTATAATATTTGTTTTTATCGGATCTAAGTTCTATCGCACTTCGCAAACTCTTGCAGTTCATAAGATTGTCTTTTAAGTAAAGTGGCGCAATGCGATAAGTTTTGGCTCGCTCTACCAAAACATTGCATTTCGCATATTATGACATGCTTTGTGAGTTGCACATTTTTTGAAAGCCGATATGTGATTGAGATAAGCGCTTCATTTTACAATGAATACCTTAAGTCTTAGCTTTGAATGAAAAGTCTAATAATATCCTAAGTTAAATGCAGTGATCCCTTTCATTGCAATTCATGGATTTTGGTTGTTAATTAACCTTTGACACACTTGGTCCAGTGATATGCGAAAAAAGAGAGAATTACTAGTCTTAAAGGGATTTGACTTGATATCTTGATTTATTTCTAAAAATTTAAAAGAAAGCGCCTAAATGCTAAATTTTTCTTGAAGGGTTTTTAATAGAAGGTCCCTATTTATTAATAGAATATTAACTATTAAATCAATAAATGGGGGGGATTGTTGAATATCACAACAATTGGCGATTCGCTGAAAGAACCAGTTATCTCTGATAGTTTTTTGAAATTTCTAAAACTTGCAAAATAAAGGTAGTTCAGAAAATAGGAAATACATGAAATATAAGATAAGTAACATTTATTTGAATAAGAAAGCAAAATCCACCTAATTATCATCCATTTGATTACCCTCTTCAAAATGAAAATTACTTTGTCTACATCAGTCTTTACTTGGTTTTAAAGATGAAGCAGGGGGCTCTTGCAAATTAGTTTTTAGATGTACTCATTTGTCACAGGCAGAGCCTCTACTACCAGCAGGCGTCCATAGCCTCGACAGGGTTACCTTTTAACCAGAAATGATTCAGTATTCCATCTAGATAAGAGTGCAATGTTTAGAGATAAATTCAAATTCATATACTTACTCTTTTTCTTTCTTTTCTAAATAGTTTATTTTTTCTCTTTAAAACTTTTCATTCGTTCTACTTAAAGGTCATTGTCTTGGTTTGGTGGCCAAAATTGACAATGTCATTAACCAGTTATAACTCAGCTAAACAAGTTGGCTCGTGATGAGACCCCTTGTATTTTGATTAAAATAATGTCAAGCCATTACCTTATTTTGATATGCAGTATTGGTAATGTCAATTTATTACTTCCCTATGAACATGGTAAGTCGGCTCTTGATGAGACCTCTTACCCTTTAAGTTTAAGTATATTTTAGAATTAAATTCTAAAAAGAGAAAAGTTTACTAGATGGGGAGAATAATTGACTCCTTAAGAGTTTCTGAATGATAATTATAGAGTTGAAGATGTTTATCTGCAGAGAGTCTTTACTTTGTTAAAGATACTTTTCTTGACTGGTGGTATAACAAAGGTTTCTTTATAAAGTTGAGGTTTTGCAAAGGACAAATGATTTTGGTGGAAAACAAGCAGGCTTTAGAGAAATAGAACTTAGCTTATGACTCAAATGGAAAATTATCTTCTCAACAATCTCTACTTATACAAGCGAAAAGTCAAAATATAAAAGAGATTATTATTGAAAGGCCAAAAGTAAATGCTATTTAACTTTTATTTTCCTAGAAAAAATAAAGGCAATAGTGTAGAGGGATAGAAGAGGTTATCTTCTATGAAAATAAAATCTTCCAAATCTGCCCACTGACAGGTAGAGAATCTCTCTTACCTGATAAATCTTGCAATAAAAAGGTAGATGGGCCGATTTGTTCCGCAATCTGAATGGGCCAAACCACATTCTTTGGAATTTGGTATGCTTACATTTTTCCTCGTGTGCTTTATCCGACTTCAATACAAGGTCTTTGAGATGAAAGGATTTAGGAATTACAGAATTTGCATCAAATGAAGATTTAACTAACTGTTGATGATGTGCATGTGTAATTTTGGCTTTGTCCCTTTCTTCTTTCAGCTTGAGAATTTGTGATTGTCTTAATTGCATAGAAGAAGAAGGAGTTTCTTCAATAAACTGAACCAGGACTAGAGAGGGACTTGCTACATTTGTAGGGAGAACAACCTCTTTCCCATAGACCAAATTAAAATGAGAAGTGCTTATTGAGGCCTTCTGCTTTATTTGATCTGCCCATAGAGAAAATGTTAAAGATTTGTGCCAATTTTTCTGACTTTGATCAACGGTTCATTTGATGATTCTTATGAGATTTTTGTTTGTAGATTCAGCCAAACCATTTCCTTGAGGATAATAGTTAGCAAAATACTTAAGTTTAAAACCTCTTTTAAGAGAAAATTATGTCATAGCATTGCCTGTGAAATAAGATGCATTGTCAAACATGAGGCCAGTTGGTAGACCAAATTTGGTAATAATAAACTAGTCAATAAATTCAATGATGTTTTTAGAATTGGCTACCTTAAGTGGAATTGCTTCCACCCATTTTGTCGAGTAATCAGTTGTTGTAAGGATATATATATGATGCTTTGAAGAGTGAGGAACGATCTCACCTATGATGTCCAGTCTTCATTGTTCAAATGGTTGTTCAATGTTGATTGGTTGCAATGGTAATGCGGGTTTCCTCTGCTTTCCAGTAGATGTATGAAAATTTTTACATTTCCTTACATATTCGTTTGCATCTTTGAATAAGGTTGGACAATAATAGCCAGCATGCAAGATTTTATGTGTTGTTGTGTCTCCTCCAAAATGTCCACCAGCTGGTCCATGATGGAGTTCCTACAAAACATTTTCTGCCTCAGATTTTTCAAGGCATCTACGTAAACCGAATCATAATTCTTCCTAACAAAATATCTTTGATGATTTCATATTGCTTACATTTTATCCTCGAAGCCCTTTTTCTTTTGTAACTAAGTTACGTAGGGGCATATCCATTTTTCAAGTAAAATATGATATCAACATATTTAGATTCAGTATCGCTGAGGCTTACCTCACATATTTATATATCATCACCCGAATATTGTAGTGCTGGTAAGTTGGATGCTCCTACTAGCATTTTGCAAAAACCTTGACCTTTAGCAATTTTAGCGGGTCTGATCTCAATGTCATATTCTTGCAGTGTTGTTACCCAATTTTCTCTTTTCTCACCTACTTCTCTTTGCATTAGTACATTTTTCATTGTTGAGAATGGGACTACTACCTTAGTGTGAGTTTTGAGAAGAAAGGGTCTGAAATTTTTTATTGATTTGAAAATAGAAAAAGCTTGTTTTTCAACGTCTGAATAATTTAATTCGGCCCCCTGCAAATTGGAGCTAAAAAAAGAAATCGGTGCTTCAATTTTGTCATCATTGACATGTGTCATTATAGATGTATATGATGTCTCGGAAGCAAAGGTATATAAAATGAAATGGTTAGAAAAAATTGGAGTTGCTAAATAGGGAGCATTTATGATTTCTTGTTTAATTAGATTAAAAGCTTCATGCTTGGTATGTCCCTATTTAAAAACATAATTTTTCTTAATCATAGATTGGAGGGTTAAAACAATTCGTGAAAAGTCAGGGACAAAACTTTTGACAAAATTTATCTGACCTAGGAAAGATTGCATGGATTTCTTATTATGAGGGAAAGAGATTTCAGAATTTTCTCTTATCCTATCAGGATCAATGTGAATTCCTTATTTACATACGATGAATCTAAGAAGTTTTCCTTCACTCAAAGCAAAGAAAGATTTCTTGGGATTGAGAGAAATTCCATATTTTTGACAACGCTCAAAGATTTGTTTTAAACCCTTTAAATGATTACTGCGCTTTTTTGAATACAGAGTTATATCATCTAAATAAATTACCATTGATTTATTCACCAAATCTTTGAAAGCTATATCCATGGCTCTCTGAAATGTTGCACTGGCATTGATTAATCCAAATGGCATTTTTTGGTAGGTATAGGTTACCCATTTGGTTCGAAATGTGGTCTTTAGCCAATCATCTGGATGTACGAGAATCTGATTATAACCTGAAAATCCATCCAAAAAAGACATAAGTTTTGAGCCTGCAACTGATTGCAGTATATGTTCCATAGGAGTTAATGGAAAGTTGTCCTTATGACAAGCTTTGTTGAGATTGTGAAAGTCTATACATATTCGAATATCACCATTCTTTTTCCTGAATAGAACAAGGTTAGAAACCCACCTTGCATGCCTAACAAGAAAAATTATTTTGGCTTTGAGAAGCTTATTCAATTCAGATTTGATTTGATTTACTAAATTCGGATGAATCTTTCTCAACTTCTGTTGTACAAGGTTTTCATCAGATATCATAGGAATGGTATGTTGAATGATGGAAGTATCATATGCCTTAGGATCTTCATAGTTCCAAGGAAAAACATGTTTGTATTTATTTAACAAATGAATAAAAGCTAGTCTTTCATCAAGTGTAAGACCAAGTCCCAGATTAATATTTTGAGGTTTAAGGTCAGTTCCAAGATTAATTAATTCAAACCTCAAAGTTGAACTCGGAAGTTTTGAGTTAGTGGGTTTCTTGAATCTGCCCTTAAGATCATATAAGTCTTCCAGCTTAACCACAGATTTAGGTATGGAATTTGCAGTTATTTCTTGATTAAGCTGGTTGTCATGTTGATCTTCATCTATTATCTGGTCATCATAAGAGCCTTCAGATGTTAGAAAACTTATGATATCTGGATCATTGTTAAAAATGCGCCAATTGGTGATATTGTCAGGAATAGAAGGCCTAAAAATTAACTCAATAGAAAAGTGATCGGGGCTATAATCTCCTAGTGGAATGAGCTTGTATGCAACATTAGCCAAAAGATCGACACTTGCATTTTGAAGTCTTGGGATAGGGAAAATGTTAAATGTTGTAAAATGGGAGGTGAGGTCCTGGACTAGTGATTGATAATGTTTCAAATGTCCAGAGAGATAGTGTATAGTGTTCCTCACTTGTTTAATTACAATTTCTGAATCTCCAAGCACTTGAAGATATATGATATCCAGGTCGATGGCTTTGTACAGCCCTTGAACTAATGATTCATACTCAGTAGCGTTATTTGTGCATTCGAATTCAAGTCTACATGCTAACATATTTTTTCCCCTTCAAGGCTAACGAATATGCAGCCTGCTCCAGCTCCATTGTTAGATTTGGATCCATCAAAAAATAATTTCCAAAATAAAGACTCAACTATAGGTTTATCTACAAAATTTATACATTTGGAAGAATCTGTTTGAGAATAATTTTCAACTTGCGATATAACAAAATTTTCCAAAAAGGGTGAAGTATTTGCATTGAAATTGTCTAGAAATGATTCAACTGAGTAATTTCCAATGATATTGTTGTTGTATGCAACAGGCTCATTTTCTCCCTCCATTTTTGTAACAATATACTTTTTATGTTTCTCACGATCAACCCTTATTTGATTTGGCTTACCATTATAAGGAAGCCACGTATGGGACCAGTCGGTTGCGAAATAGCCATGAAGCTTTTCTGTCCATTCTCTACTAAGGATCAAGTCGTAGAATTATGGGATATCGGCCACAAGAATTTCAATTACTTGACATACTTTCAGGATTGATGAGAGTCTAATAGTGACCGGATTGAGTCTAATAACATATTTTTGGGGTTCCACATTCAATTTTGCACAAACTGTTTTTGGTAGAATGTTGGATGAAGCTCCAGAATCAACCAAAGAATTGTGCAGATTCTTCTTGAAAACTTCAAAAGTCAAAATAAATGGAGGTGTATGGGATTTCGATCTTCCACCTATTAGAGAAATATCAGTTGAATTGATTTTGTCTAATAAGGTAGCAGGAGGACTTCCCATTTCTTGCGCAGCCTATGAGATACAACAACGGGAAGAGGAGAATTAGGGATTGCTTTTAGCTCTTTAAGCAATAGCTTATGTTGATGTTTTAACTTGCTAAGCTCATTGAATGTAATATTAGCCCTAGTCTTTTTCATATCTTCAACGATGTTGTATTCCATTTCATTAGATACTAGCAGATTTTTAGCTAAAGGTGAAGAATTTGATTGAGGAGTCATTTGAGTGGATTTGGGGCAAGATTTTTTACCCATTGCTTTGTCTTTGGGAGTTGGAGTTGATGTTTTCTGTTTTTGATTTGTTTGTGGAAAATCAACAATGCTCCTACTCTTGGTTGTGACAGGTAATGCTTCTTATGATTCTTCATTAGGAAGAATGAAATCCCACGTTCCTTGTAATTCAACCACTTCTTCCTCATCAGTTTGTTATTCAGTTGTTGAGGTTTCCTCTTCCTCCACATCCGATTCAGCATTTGATATTGTATTTGGAGGTTTAGGATTAGAGGAAGGATTTGTTTTGTAAGGTCTATAAGCTTTCCTTGAAGAAGTCTCATCTACCTGTCTTTTAATGTCAACCATTTCATTGGACATGGTTTTAAGGACCTTTTGTAGACCTTCAAGATCAAAAGGATATTTAGGTGCTTTCTTCTTGGATTCGTCCCTAAAAGTTACCTTTTTGGATTTTCGTTCTTCTAATACATTCTTCTTATCTAAAGCTAAAATGCATTTTTCTACAACTATGGCTTCTTTCATGTTTTTTTCCAAAGTAGGTTTGGCAGCCCTATCAACAAAAATAGTTGTATTTGAGGGAAGAGCAAAAATGTACCATTCATTTTGAACTTCATCACTAGGTTTGGATGTCATTGGGATCTTATTCAATAATTTATTAAAACGTGAATTGAAGTCCTTAATTGGTTCTCTAGGTTCAGCTTTCAAGTTGGAGAGATCATTGAGAAGAGTAGTTGTTGATTGGTCATCTCCAAACTTGGTTAGGAACTACTCTTGAAAGGCATCCCAACTATTAATGGAACCAAGTGGTAATGAAAAATACCATGATCTTGTTGATCCTTGTAAGGTATAAGGGAATAATCTTACAACTGCATCTTCTTCTACCACTACATTTAGATTTATGGATAACATGAAGTTATTTATGTGTTCTTCAACAAGTAGACCATCATTAGGGTTAAATTTTGGCAGCCATTTCATTGGATGCGCAGGTAGTGGATGTAATGGTCCTGCCATTCGAACAGCTCCTGGAATTGTCCATGGTCTTTGAGCCATCATGGGTATCTGAGTGGAGGAAGATGTTCCAATAGTTGAAGGTGATTGGGCAAAGGAGGCTTGTGCTCAAGTACTAGTGTAAATCAAGATCTAGAGTTGTGAGGTGGATGATTGATTTTGTGATGAAGTGGATGGAGTGAATGAGGGTGTTTCAGGGATGATGAGAGAATCTCACTATGAGCTTCAAATTGTGTTTTCTTAGTTTTTCCTTCTAGGGTAAGGAAGAGGAAATTAAAATGGGGGAATCCCAATTTTTTCGCTTTGCGACCTGGTTAACCTTTGAGAGGAAGGAAACTGAGAAGAAACACTAGCTTGGGATAATTCAGACTCTACTTGAGATAGAGAAATACCTTGCATTTTATGGATTAAAGATTGAACTTCAGGAGTTTTTGTACAAGAAGATTGATTTGATTTCTTTGGGAAAACAATAATGGATTCTAAGGATTTCTTTACAACTTCACACCTAGGATTTGGGGATTTGGAATGTGACCGAGAATTTGGAGGTGATGGTGAGGGAGTTTTACTCTTAGAATGGCTTTCTGATTTAGATTTGCTTGCAATTCATAGTTAGGCCCTCCTTCTAGTGCCAAAATGTTGAAGCCTCGAAAATCACTGTGATAACATGGGGGAAAGCCACCCGGTTCGGACCTTGAAAGCAGCTCCTTTTCCATTTGGTATAGTGGCTCTGACTAGGGATAATGAGACCAATTTTCTAGAAGGGATTGATTTGATAATGTTGATGGGATGACATAGGATGTAACGGAAAATGATTCAGCTAAGTGTAATCTAATTTAACTACTAAACACATGCATATATCTTAATCTAACATTATCTAATTATAAATATACTCGGGAATAAAATACGATATGTGATCTACAATGATGTCTTACAACAATTGGTAATAAAGATCATTCAAATGCCAAAAGAAATGAAATCGTTTAACGATAATTGTTTTGGATAAATAGTTAGACAAAACAATTGAAAGAAATATATCGCATATAAAAATCATTCATGTATTCAAAACAGAATCAGAGCTAACATCATACAAAAGTGCAATAATGCAAAACTATAATTCTAACTTTCATACATAAAACAATTGAAAGAAGAAGTATTGCTTAAGACATAAATAAAACATAATCATATGATAAAAGTACCATATATGTTAAGTCCTGCTCATGTGCTTCAGCAATATTGACCCAATTTCATTCAATCCAACACATTCTAAGAGTACAAAAGTGCATTTTAGTAGAGCATGCTAGATATTTAATGAAAAATAGATCTTGTTTCATTCATTTCATCAAAACCTCCTCAAAAGTACAAAAGTGTAATGTCTTGAAAAGTGTTTTTTTAGAAAAATTTTGGACCCCTCTCTAAATGCATGAGAGGGGTTTAATACTAAAATATATATCTCAAAATAGATTATTACAAAAATGGTTGAGGAGGTTTCATAAAACCTTCCTTGGAATAAGCAAAAATAAAACTAAAACTAAAATAGATTAATGACTAGCTCCTTTGAACTTGATCCCTGAGGTTGCAAATATCAATCATTGGCTTGAGCTGAGGCGGCTGGTGTTATAGCACCATTTACCACTCTTGGTAGATCTGATGCTCTGATTATGGCCTAGGGAAACCCTTCCTTCCAGACTTGGTCCAAAATTTTCAAAACAATGTTTTATTCCCTATACGCTACTTTGCCCTGTGATAAAAGCATGTACACGCGGGTCAGCATATACCCAACCCATGTACATATGTTAAAACACTTTAAAAAATTAAATTTCTTTAATTTCAAGTGGAGTTCACGGATTTTACCTGTTATTCACCACCTATTGCCTGTGGCCCAACTGTTTCCCAATTGAAAAAACTAATTTGGAGAAGTATAAATAAACCTCCATGGGAAGGCCTTAAGGGAGAAGAGATGAGATATTGATACTATAGTGAGATTATCCCTGATCGAGTCTGACAAAATCCCTATGCCTCCTGCACTCCCCAAAGCTTCAGGAAACCCTTGTTTCCTTGTTGGAGATATCCTTCATCTTTCTTGAGATATCCTTGTATTGGTGATGGAGGAAAATTGTTGAGGCCGGGAAAGGATGAATGTGGAGGATGTTTCACTTGGAGCTGGAGAAGGACTCGGGTCGTATTTCTCCATTGTACTTGTAGCTAAATTCAAAAAAGGAATGTTGTTCTATTTCCGATATTAAATGTGTTTATGCATCTACTATATATTGTAATTCGTTTATGAATATTACATTGATGCATAATTGTTCATTCATTTATATGATTCTAAGCTAATATCATGAACATGCTTTATGTTTCTATTGTTGTATATGATCCATTTGCATAATTTTTAGGTTTCGAAGACATCAAGAGAAGCTGAGGGTTTGCACCCTGGATCTACTCAAACGTAGGACTTCCAAGTAAGGACACTCTTACACAGTTTAGTAGAATAAGCATTTAGGTTGATTGCCTGAGCATTTCTTGTTGTGGTTTTCCCTCTGCTCTATTGGGGTTCTCAACCCAAGACCCTAGGGTGTTCTCACCCGTAACAGAATTAGCAACTCCGCTAGGGATAACATTCTTTTTATTCCTGGTTTGGGTTGTTTATTCTCAATCAGGGTTCAATTTCTTGATTTTTTTATTTTACAGTGTTGTTTAATCCATTAGTGTCCCAGGTATCAAGTCTGATCTTCTTGATCAGACTTTAATTTTTGTTTTTTCCTTATTAAGCTTTGTATACATTGTTTTCTTAGGTTACAGTCGCGTATACATGCAGGTTTCTTCAAGCAAACTCGCATATACGTGAGTTTCCCATATTAGAAACACGTGTGCATGCTTTTGTGTCTTTACACAGTCGCGTATGCAATTTTTTGAATTGTTTTTTCAAAAAAAATTGTCAGTTAGGTCTACTGCCTGGTGATTTATGATGTTGTATGGTCATCTGCTGTCTGGAGAACTCAATCTTCCTGCAAGCTTTCTTTTTCAAAATCTCCTTCTCACTTAAAAGTCTTGATTGGCCTAGGATTGCTTCTTAAGCAAGTTCATAGTTTGTATCTTGGGTTCAAGGCTTCGCTTTGAAGTTCTTGGATGTTCTAGTTTTTCAGAACAAGAAATTGATTTTGATTTCGTTTCAGCCCAGATTTCAAGTTCCCTTGCTTTTCTTTTCCTTGTTTGGTGGCCTTGTTGCTTTTTGTGCTTTTTTTAGAGTCTTTTTGGCAAGTTTTAAAGTATTTCTTTCTTGACATTTGGTCAATTTGCCGAAATATTTTGTTGTTGTTCGAATTAGTTTGTGCAAGTTTGTAGTCTTTCATGTTTCAAGTTTCATTTATTTATGATTTTTATAACTTGCTAGATTTAAAGACTCCTTGTAATTATTTCTTGATCTTTCGAATTTTAGTAGTACTTTTTGTTAGAAAATTATATATTACAGAGCAATGGAACACATAAAATATTGTAGAAATATAAACACAGAAAACGCATAAAACAAGAGAGACACAGATATACGTGGTTCACCCAGTTTGGGCTATG
>APFE030281212.1:77322-129665 GCA_000404065.3 Pinus taeda | reverse complement strand
GAGAAATGGAACACATAAAATATTGTAGAAATATAAACACAGAAAACACATAAAACAAGAGAGACACAGATATATGTGGTTCACCCAGTTTGGGCTACGTCCACCCTGAACAGTCAGTCCTTCCTTTCTATTATCCAGCAAAATGAAGAGACACAACCTACAACAAATCCGTTGTAATATCCTCTATTTTCTCTCACAGCCTCACCTCTCTGTTTTCTGCTCACACACACCTAGAATACACATCTATCACATCCTCAAATACAATACCCTTATACAAAGAGAGGGGTTTCCTTCTAGGGAAAAAAACCCTAAACAAAACATAAGTTCTACCGTCAGATCGTCCACCTAATGAACGGCCCAGATTGACTAGAAATTACTATACTTTTACAAGGCAAATTTACATCTGTTTTTAGCTTCGGGGGCGCTGCGCCCGAGCCCCTGCCGGGGGACCGCTGGCCCCTAGACCCCCACGGGGGGAACAAGTCCCCCCCGCACCCCCCCGCGTGGAGGGTGTACAAACTTCTTGGGGTATACATCCGGCTGAAACAAAGACCTTTGAACAATCATGCTCCACACACAACACTTTTGTAACCTCGAAAAGTTGCTTTTATTTCCTTAAAAGAAAACACACAAAAACATCGTTTTTTGTTTTTCCAAGCTTCTATTTTACGGCTTCTTCTATTTTGTTGTTGAGAAGTGAATTGTGATCTTTTGCAATTTGTTCTGCTTACTTTGGAGAGAGATTTGTTTTTAATTCTTGCCCTCTTCATTTTCAAGTTGGCTTATTGTCTCTATAAAGAACTTCATTTTCTTGTGAGTGTTATTTAGGATCTTGCATCATCATTTTGACGGATTAGGTTAGTTTTCATTTTAAGCATTCTTAGTCTTTTTAGATTTTGTGTGTGTGTGGATTGTTTCATAAAAGAAAAGAAAAATATTTTGCTTATATATAGGTTTTCGTAAAACCCAAGTAGAAATCACTCTTCATCGAAGAAAATGACTGCATCCATATAGTTAGTTTTCTAATGGTTTCTTTTGCATCATAAAACATCATCAGTTTCACTCTCGTAATTCCCCTTGACTTAAAGAACAACTATATAAAATCAAGCAATCTAATAAAATGAACTAGAACTTTTATTGTTTTCATTAATAAACACCAACAAGTTTAGGTTCATTAGGGCCTTGGAATAGGTTAGTGGAGAGTTAACTCTCCAAGGCCGCTCAAATTACAAAACTTAGAAGTTGAATAAAGAGCGAAACCCAATATCGTTAGAAAGGTCGGGAAAGCTTTGTGACTGAGAGTTAAGCACGAGGGAGAGTGAAGACAAGGAAGAGAGATACCCCCTCTTCTACTTGTTGCATCCCGCCTCACAACTATTCCACCCGGTTTTTGATATGAGTTGGTATCCATAGTTGCCTTTCCTAGGGATCACATAGGTGGTTGCAGAGGGAATCCTATGGCACCTGAGGCTGATGTTGCATCACATTCAATAGTACTTCTGGAGGGTACCCTTGCGAAGCTTGGGTGCTTACACTAGCAAAGGTTGTTGTCTGAAGGTTAGCGTAATTGTTTATGATACCTTCGCTACTAGGCATGGGACGTAATTACCCGAGACTATTTTCAGAAGGCCCTTGATTTTGACTTCCTTGTATTTTGGTGTCCAGTCCTAATCACCCGGAGAGGAAATACTTAAAATTTGTTTGATTGCTTGTATCTTTAGGGACTTTTAGAGAAGTGTTCTTTGCTCCTAGTTGGCCTATCTTTACAATTTTTTGAGTCTTTAAGTATATCACTTTAAAATAATTCAAAGTGGCTGATTGACTGGCCCGTCAGTCCAAGAGACTTCGTGGGCTATCACCTACGAGTCTTGAGCCTTCTCCTCGAAGGTGTAGGAGCAATCCTGCCAGTGGTTTTCAACCGGTGGCAGCAGGCGCATCGGAGATTGATCCTCCGGTTGGAGCTATTGATTCACAAGATAGACTTGGTACAAGTAGAGAGTTAGAGAGGAACACTCCAGTTCTTTCTCGAGCCCTCTTCCAGTCGGAAGACAATATTGAGGTTGAAGAGCTTTCTGAGTCTCTTGTGGCTCCTAATTCTCCTCTTCCTCCTGATTATCAAGACGTTTTAGTATACGTCGGGACTCTGACCAACAGGCCTTTGAGCCTAGGTTTATATCGATCTTTTCCTTCGATGACCACTGATAGAAGTAGGGCATCCACGACACGTGCTATAGGAGGAACCATTTCTATACCTTTCACTACTCCTAGCATTGTTATATTTGGTTCTACTTCCATTCCATCTTCGAGTGGAAGTTCTCAAGCTGTTGCCTCTCGCATTGGCTTTTTCCCTTTTGGAATGCCGACCAACATGATTCCTTCGGTTCCTTTGAGTATTCCATCAGCTACCTCCACATCCATGGCAAGTGGATCAGCTTCTTTTTAGGGTTTCCCATTTATGGGCGGTCATATACCACATTCCAATCCAACTTTGGGATAAATGCCTTTTTCCTCTACGGTTCAAAGTTATAATCCGTTTCAAAGTTGGACAAACCATGTGGTTAGTGGGTTAGGAGTTGGGAATCAATCTTATTTTGGCCAATAAGAGAATATGTCGTATTCTTCTGTCAATTTTTTCTAGAAATTTTCTCCCTATGCTTGTTGAAAATAGCAACAAGAAATGCTAAAAATAGAAATGTTAAAAATATCATTTCTATAAATAGCATTTCAGGATAGATTCCAATTTTAATTAGTCCCTGAATTAAAATTGAGAATTAAAATTCGACTTTAGTCTCACTAGTTGTTTGAAAAATAATTAATTAATTCATCTTGAGTTAATTAGTTGGAGAAATTCAAACATGAAGTCTTTGTGAAGACATGCAACAGTTATCCCTTTGATTGAGGAAGTTATGCCTTAATTAAGGAGATAAGGATGAGTTGTATTTGAGTTGTAATTGGTTAGCTCAGTTAACTGAGTTAAGTCCAGTTAGATTAGTTCCAATAGTTTGTGGAACTGATTGTGAGTTCAGTTAGTCAATTCATGCATGCATGCAACTAGTGTACTTCAGATAACTGAATATTCTCTCATAAATAACTCATGCATGTCAGTTCAAACAAAAACCCAGTTGAGATTAAAGGAAGGGACAGTGTATTATCAATTGGAGGAATTTTCCGATATAGGAAACTCATCCATGCAAAAGGAATTATCTCCTTTAGGACTGCACAGTTATTTCAGAGGTCAGAGCAGTGTGTGAGGGATTATTACACACAGGTGGCAGCTTGAGGACCTAGGAGAAACTGCACAAGGAAATAGGAGGCTTGGAGGACTAAAGGAAGGCACAGGTGTTGCCTATTCTATCTATGAGTAGTGCTGAGGGATTGTACTGAGAGATGGATAGCTTGAGAACTAAAGCTATGTGTAATCCTGAGATATTTCCACTTGTATGATAATATAGATAGCACGGTTTTTAGCTGAGGCTTTCCCCAGAGTATTGTTATGTGTTGCATGTGTATGATTTCTTCTTCTTTGTTATATGTGTTCTATTTGATCTTGCTCAAAATCGATTAAGCTTCCGCAAGTTTGTTTGTAGAAGTAGATCAAGTATTTTTCTTTAATATATTGCATTATCAGGTGATCTACAGTGAGAATTTCTACATGGTATCAGGGCAAAGGTGATCAAATCAGAGAGAAGTGTACAAAGAAGGGAGAAGTTCGAAGTTTCAAGTTCTTGATTATAGAAATTGAATTCTTATCACATCTCGAATTTCACCAATGGCGTTCAACGGTTTGAGACTCGAGTATGCCCTGGATGGAAACTCAAATTATATAGCCTGGAAGGATCACATGGAACTGGTATTAGAGAACAATGGTTTGAAGGACTTCATTGATCAAGAAGTCCCCAAGCCAGGAGCTGCTAATGCCCAAGAACTGGAAGAATGGAAGAAATGTGTGGCTAGAGCGAGGAGGATTCTTCTGGAGGGAGTTCGAGACCACATTGTCTCGAGTCTCCATGGGAAGGAGACACCGTTTTCAATGTGGAAAACATTGAAGGATCTATATTAGAATAGTAGTGATCAGAGGAAGTTGGTGCTGAAAGACAAGCTTTGGAAAATCAAGTGTAAAAAGGGCGACATGATCTCTACATATCTGAACAAGCTCACCACCTACAAGGATAAGCTTGGAAGTGTAGGAATCATGATAGCTGATGATGATATGGTGAGTCTTGCTCTCCTTGGTCTTCCTAAGAGCTGGCATAACTACCAAGACTCAATGAATGGAAGAGAGAAACTGCTAGATTGGGAACGATTGTGGTCAGATCTGATGCAGGAGGAGATCAGGAGAAGCACAAGAGATGGTTCTTCATCCAAGGAGGATGAAGAAAATTGCACTTTAGCGAGTAAGGCAAGGAAAGGGAAGGAGAAGGATTCTCATCCCAAATCAAGTTCTTCTCATGGAGGGAAGAATCTTGACAAATCTAAAGTGAGATGCTTTAATTATCATGAGGTGGGCCATTATGCAACTAATTGTCCATTAAAGAAATCCAAGAAGGGATCCTCAGAAGGATTTGAAGGTGAGGCATTGGCCTCTCAGTTTGAATTGGATTTTACCCTCATCGCATGCATGGTTTCATCGATGATGAGTTGTGGTTGGTTTCTTGACAATGGAGCCTCATTCCACATGACCAACGATAAGAGTTTGTTCAGTACCTTAGAGGAGAAAGACCTCAAGATACTCATAGAGATGGGTAATGATGAAAAGTATAGTGTTTCAGGAGTGGGCACGATTTCTTTTCAGAGGAAGCATGGAGCTCGCATGGAGGATAAAGGCTATGATGTAGTCTTCAGTAAGGGAAAGGTTTTCCTTAGACACATCACCATGAGATAGGTGAAGTAGATCAGTTCACGAGTCAAGAAGTTGTATGCTCTTGAGGTTCAAGATGCATGCAAAGCCTTGAGGAGCAAGGCAATTGTTGGAGACTTTGTGGTTGAGAGAGAGAGTACACTACCTCTCAACATGCAGCACCAGAAGAAGTCTCAGAAAATCATGGAGGAGCCACAATTGGTGAAGCAGCTTCAGGAGGTTGTGGAGCAACCACAACTGGAGAAGCTGAGAGGAGACCGATTGGAGACATCCACTCATCTAGAGACCTCTTGTAGGGGGAAATTTCGAGCCAAGTGGGCAGAGGGATCACATGTAGCAATACCTCTAAGTGTGAGCTGGGGCGATGTGAAGTGATAGTCCCAAGAAGGCTGAAATAGGGGCAGGATCCTTAAGGTACCCAACCTCTTTGATTAGACCTTTCTACGGGAGCCCCGACAAGGAGTAGCAGGACTAGCTGAGTGGGTAGAGACAGATGTGGATAGAGTGGCAGAGGGAGCTTCAGCATCAAAGTGTGTTTCTAGCCCAATAGGGAGGTCGCTTGGGAGATTAGTTACTTACTTCTCAGTAACTGAGTTGCAGTGCAACAGTGGGCAGCACAATGCTACATGATGAGAGGAGGTGCAATGCGGATGCATGCTGGGAGATAGGACCAACAACAACTGTTACGGGAATAAGTACCCTAGGGCTTTGGGTTGGAACCCCAACAGAGAAAGAGCAAACTATAGTAAGAAACACTCATACAACTCAGGCAAAATGCTTATATAAACAAACTATACAATAGCGACCATACCTGGATGTCCTTCGTTTAGGTAGTTCCAGTAGGGTTCAAACCCTCTACAACTCCTGATGATCTTCGAATCTGCAAATCAACTAATTCTAACATACATAGCAGCATATAGATAAAGCATTTTAATGAAATCAACTTTATATCATATAAGAAAATGATTAGTTATACATCAAAATAACATTCATACATGAATTACAACAGTATCTGATGCATAAACAAGGTTAATCTCAGGAATAAGACAACACTTTTTTTTATTGTAGAAAGCTATAACTGTTGGGTTGTGTTATATTCTTTCCACATAGTTAACAGGGGGTTTGAGGGGTACCCGTAACCCCACTTTATGGGGTCCGGGGCAGTGCCCCGGAAAATTTTGGTTTTGACCCTATGTTAGGTTGGGCGGACCCACCTATGGTTTTGTGCATGATTTTCGCACATGTTTTTTGGACGCGATGGTTTTCGGTCCATGCTATTGGATTGATGGTTTTTTGGTCCATGGTATTGGATGTGATGGTTTTTCCGTCCATGGTATTGGATGCTTCGGCATGTATAAATATGTATTGTAACATTGAAAGGAACATAATGAAAAATCAAGCTGGTAGTCCTGGTTTTGGGATCCAGTGGGAAATCTCTGTGTATAAGTGTTTTATGTGTTATGCTCTCGAATTTTTTATTTTTCTTGTGATTTAGAATTCGTATGCAGCTAATTTCTGTACGGGGTTAAAACTTATAATAACTAACACGGTGGGAATTCACCTGAGTCTTCTTCTTCTGGCTCCAAGTGGAACCGTCCTCCAAATTCGTCCAGTCCCAGTCTTCAACAGCCTCCTTCCTTAACCAATACCATGATATCTCAAGCAAGTGGGAGAATATCAAAACTCAAGGAAACAAGGGTTTCCTAAAAATTTGGGAAGTGCTTGAAGCACAAGAATACTTCAGACTCAGTCAGGGATAATCTTAGTATAATAATTCTATCTCTTCTCCTCTTTAAGGCCTTCCCATAGAAGTCTATTTATACTTCTCCCAATTAGTTTTTTAGTTGGGAAACAGTTGGGAAATAGTTGGGCCACAAGCACTAGGAGGTAAACAACAGGTAAAACCCATGAACTCCACCCATAATTAAGGAAATTTAATTTATTTAAGTGTTTTAACACATATACGCGGGTTGGGTATTGACTAACCCACGTGTACACGCTTTTATCTCAGGGAAAAGTAGTGTATAGGGAATAAAATACTATTTTTAAAATACTTGGACCAAGTCTCGAAGGAGGGGTTTCCCTAGACCATAAACCAAGCATCACAAGTACCAAGGGTGGTAAATGGAGCTATAACAAATGCCCACTAATATATGAGGTTAGAAGGGGTACATGATGGACGAAATGTATTAAGTATATGGAAAGGAATCCTGTCGAGACTGAGAAGGACTTCACTAGAATTCAGCCTGCCAAGCCATCAAAAAGAGATCCGAAAGAAAATGTTGTCTGAGGCGGGCATACCCATGCTCAGAGAAAGTAAAGAATGTTTGCATATCAAGTACAAGCGGATCCACTATGTATACTAGTATATAAAGAACTGAAAGCACATAATGGATCATCTGATCGTGATCAAAAAAGTACATGTCTGAATATCACATATAAGAAGATGATCAATGAAGCTGATCATTGATATCAAAAATTGATCCCAATAGTACCAAATGAACATGATGGAATAAAATGATACTACATCGCAACTTGGATGCCAGCATATAAGATGTTGTTGTGAAGGACTGCAACATATAAGGTGGATGGTGTCGACTAGCAGTAACAGGAGCAACTGACAAGTGAACCAAAACATGTTGATGCAACCTGAGGTCTTCGCTGACCACTGTGGTACATTTCTACACAGTGGGAATAAATGATCTGAGGTCGACCACATGAGAAATCATTTGATTACTGGTCATTGATGTATACCATTAACAAACGCGATACTACTCACCGATAATGATAATGAGAGTCAAGGTACCTAGTACAATCTAACAAGTGCAAATGAATGAGCTGGAATCAAACACCTAGAAGAATCTATCAATCAGGGGACAATGATGGTTTCCCACTGTCGATAGCAAAGGAATCTGCCACTGATGACTGCAAACCCCAAGGTACTACCAAATGGACTCTAGATCTTTGTCCCAGAGAAATGAGCCATAGTCAATAGGAAAAGATCTGCTAGAAGGAAGGCATTAAGGCATCCTTCATCAATCTAGCACGAGTGTAACCCATAGGCCAAAAATGTGAAAGGAATCGGACGAAAAAGATGTAGTAACCTAACCGAAGCATGTTTTCAGCGTACACAAAATGTAGTTAGCGCATGTTAGAAACACTCTGAACCAACCAATAATGAACGCTGACACAGAGGCGAGGAATCCACCAATAGGGTCAAATGGAAACCAAGGCACTGCATGAATCCCAATGTGTGATAATGAAAGCTGATGTCGAACACAAGGGAAACCACTCAGTCAAAGACCCATGATACAGATTGATGCTGAGCACAAGGTGACCTATCAATAATGTAAATAGGGCCAGGGTGCGGCTCTAGGCCTTCCCTCAGAGCAATATGTCGTCGTCAATAAGGACAAGAACCACCAGCAAGAAGTCAATGGAGACCTTCTCAAACCGGCACGAGTAAAGGACCAATATAACTGATGTGATGACAAACATGACACTGAAAACCAGGGATGGCTAACTGAAAAATAGGTCAAGGGACACCGCACAGAGGCCGACTTAGGCTTACTTCCCTTGAACAAAAGCAGGACTCAATGATGACTATATGGCAGCATATGATAACTCTTTATAAGTCCGTCATGCAGGAAGCACAAGCGAACTCTCCATATGATTGGAAGAGGTAACCAATTGGAGGAGAAATGACTCAATAACAAGGTTAAGGTGTACCTAAGTCAAACTAAATCCCGCCCAAAATGGAGGAGAGACTTTCTTTTGAGTGCTTTGTTCAAGGGAAACACGACTGACTCTAGCTGCCAATAATATATGGAAATGTTGTCCCATTCCCACTCTTTTTGAATATATAATATTTTTGTCTTTTTCTTTAAGCTGGAAAAAGAATAAAAGAATGCTATAGTACAGTGGAAAGAACGAGTGTCAGAGAAACAGATGATCTAGTTCCTGGGATGGGAACAATCATATGCTCAATGAAGGGAGGCGAAACTGGTCAAGGACACTCAAAGGGATGTTCCTTCCACGGGTCAAAGGATGTGTCAAGTTGCAGAAGCTAAGTGATTGCATGGTTGATTTTGCAGAAGACATGGTCAAATAAGTGGCTTAAACATGAGTCCAAGTGAAGTCGGCTCAAGGCCAAAAGGTGCAAATAGTCAAAATGCAATGTAATAGTACAATTCAGCACAAAGGAACCTCTAGGGCATAAGGTCATAAATAACCATAGAAGCAAGGAGAATGTGTCTTCAACACACAAGTCATGGTGGGACTAAAGACGACTCCCAAGCCTACTCAATATAACAGCATGGCCAATGTCAATGAGGTTCTAACTACGATGCCCATGTAAAGGATGGCTCTACCATCGCATCATGATTTAAAAAATCGGCGAGTGAACATGGTTTTCTAACCAAGACATGATGGGGTCAACCCTATGGCTAATGTATCACTGAACAGCAGCTAGTATGTAAGATGCAATGGAAAAAATGGTTTTCCCTAACCTGTATGCCAGTAAGTGAACGATACCTGCCATAATGGGTCAGTGGTCATGGGACTGAAATAAGATCTCGAAGAAGTGTCCAAAATATCCTGAAACAATAACCCATCCTCGACAATCCAAGCCCACAAGTCAAAAAATTCATGAGATGAAAAATCAAGTTTTGAGAAAATAATTTGAAATTTCAAAGCTATATATTGACTTTTGGACTCACAAAATATTTTTTTCTTTTTTTTTTAAGTTTTGGACCAAAAAGGAGCAAACTTGCCTCTGAAGAATTGGACTGTTCAAATTGAGTCAAAGTTATTAGGTAACCCTCAAATCATACTTGCAATGTTTTGTGATTGTTTTTAGAAGTTTTCATTAAGATTTGACTGTGGGAATTCATGTCAAAAAATCCAACTCTGTGTACATGCGGGTTGGCTGTGACCAACCCACGTATATGACGACCCTACACGCGATTTTGTGTAAAGGGAACCCGCGTGTAAGCGAGTTGAAGTTCAAACATAAAATCTAATGGTTGAAACTCATTTTTTTCAGGATGACCATCACATGGAGAGAAAGAGAGCATACCACAATTGACAATGAGGTAATGAATGACCAAAACGCACTAGATGCATTGAGAGGGTGTGGCTTGTTGAAATTCTTCAAAATGCCGAACATGAAAGCCAACACATGCCTACGCGAATTACTGATCCACTACTAGAGTGTAGAGGATGATTCCTTCATGATAGATCAGATGCCTCTCAGGATTGAGGTGGAAGACATCTACTTTATTACAGGTCTCTCCTGAAGAGGGGAGGTTGTGCATTTGACCGGCAGGACAAGGAGTAGTCCTTCAGTAGAAGACTATGTACACATATACCGTTCTGGGCATCCAGAAAAGATTGGAAGTCATATTCCAATCAAACACGTGGATAGTTTATCTCTGAGGATTCAGTTGTTTACCATTACGAGAGTAAATGGATCAACTTCACTACATCAGGCTTCACGGGTGTCCATGAGCCTAGCAGTGGAACGCCTAACCACGGTTTTCGACTGGTGCACACCACTTCTAACCAACATGAAGATCCAGTTGACCTCCATTCAGAAGGGTTAGACAAAGAACTTTGGATATGGGACTATTTTATGCTCCTTCTTCTTCGAGAAGGTACCTGGGCTACGTCCCAAGGTATCTGTCTCTATCAGCAGCCCACGAGATCCTCAGATGGGTTGATGGGCTGACTTGATGAAACACCTTGGATGCAGGGACGTGCCTAGGACGACTTTTGATGATGAGTATTTCGCTTGGTGGGACCAACAGATCATCACAGTCAATGACTACTCGTATGCTGACATGGATTTCTGAGGAGATCCAGACTTGGTGTTGCCAACAAACGCAGCATGGGGAGACATAGGTAAAAAAAATTTAAGTTTTTGTAAATTTTTAAGATTTTTCTTTTTCTTTTTTAAATATGAAATGAACTTAGAAATATTTTTGATGGGACAAAATACTGACAAAATGACCATGTTCCAGATGTGGGTCCAGTGAGACCAGATGGATTTCCGAGGCACAGGCATCATGGAAGAGGTGCCAAAGAAGCAGTCGTTGAGACAGAGAGGGTCCTATACACAGTTCAAAGAAACTTGGTGAGATTGACTCACCAGGTATCGATGATAGCCATAGAGGATCTACCTAAGGATATGCAGCGTCGAGTGGTAGGAGTACCATGGGATTGGGTCTGCATACTTCAACATGTGGCCAATGCAGTAGTTAACTTTTTAGCTGCTCATCCTGAGTTGGGTCGATAGACAGACTAGACATGATTATGGGCTTTTCGTCCCAATTTTGTATATTATTTTGAACACTTTATCTATACACAAGCAGTTTTATGATATATATACAGATCCAAATTTTTAATGTTTGCTTAATTTAATGAATGATTGATATGTCAATCTAATGCTTGATTAGCGATAGAATCCGCTAATGAATTTTCAAATCGTGGAATGTGCACATATGTAATATAAACAAATGATCGTTGCAACACCCTCACTCCCAAAAATTGGTGATATAAATAAGGATCATGAAACCAATAAATGTTATTTAATTGTGACACCACCAGCTGTGAGTAAAGATACACTACCAACAAATCAATTCCGTGAGAAATTGCTTCGGATAGTAAATTAATAATGGCAATATATTTGGCAATGTTATTTGAAGTAGGACCAATACATACTCCCCTTGACACCATCAACTGACCAGATGGATAATAAATCACCCAAGTTGCGGAAGTAAGATTCTGAGTGTGCTGACTAGCACCATTGGCGAATCCGAAATATATCAAGCCATCCATCAACACCTGCCAAAGCAGATAAAAAAAAATGTCAATATCACAAAATTCCTCACAAATAAGTACAAAAATACAATATATACAAACAAGCAATTTCTTGGCCGAAACCTAAGCGAAATACTTCTTAAGGTAGATCCCATTTCAGGGCTCTGCCAACTTGTTCCCTTCAAAATTGACTAATTCATAAGCCCTTTTTCCCAAAACTCGTTTTACTATAAAGGGACCATACCACATAGACTTGAATTTTCCGGCCCCTAAGGCGTCTTTATCTTGTTCATAGACTAAGACAAGGTTGCCTTCAAAAAAGACCCGAGGACGGACAGCTTTATCATACTGAGTTTTAACCCTCTTCTTATGGGCCTCATTTATTATGGCGACATCTCGACATTGCTCATCGAGATGTTCCAAATGAACGAGGCATTCTTTGAGAGTAGATGTATCTGGAAGGAGCTCTATAGCTAGCTTAAGGGATGGAATTTCACATTTAATAGGAAAAATAGATTCCAGCCCGTAAACTAACTGAAAAGGTGTAAAACTGGTGGCAGTCTTTACCGAGATTCGGTACACCTAGAGAGCCGAGTACAACATGATGTGCCAATTAGAGTGATTTTTGTCAATTGTCCTTTACAGGATCGTCTTGAGGGACTTATTCACAGCTTTGACTTGCCCATTGGCCTGAGCATAATATGGAGACAAATGCTCTTGTCGGAAGCCCAACTTAAGAGCCAATTCGGTCATCAGTTGGTTCTGGAAGTGACTACCATGGTCAGTGACAATCTCTCTCGGGATACCAAAACGTGAAATAATCTGATTGAAGAGAAACAACATTGTTGTTTCACTATCGTTTTTGTAAGTAGGCATGGCCTCAGCCCACTTCGTAAAGTAGTCTACGGCCACTATGATATACTTGTGATTCACCGCCGAAGGTGGATTACAAGTGGTAAAGTCAATGCCCCACTTTGTAAAAGGTCCGATGGTGATAACAAGAAAACGAGGAGCTGGATGCGCGCGCATCTTCCGAGTATAGACTTGACAAGGGTGGCAACATTTGACCGCTTCAATACAATCTTTGAAAATTGAAGGCCAAAAGTAGTCAGCACGCAAGCTTTTCTGGGCTATTGCAAGCCCTGATAGATGACTACCACAAGCTCCACTGTGGAAATCATTGAGTACAAACTCTGCTTCCTCCAAAGCTAAGCAACGCCTAAGGATTGAATCAACCCCTCTACGATATAATGTATCACCAATGATAACATAGTTTTTTGCAAGGTGACGTAACTTTCAACACTCATCCTTGGAGGAAGAAGGTAGGAACTTCGAAGTCTGGAGATATATGATGATATCTCCATACCAGGGATATTGTGAAGAAATGAGGAATAAATGTTTGTCGGGGAAATTTTCCTCACAAACAATGTTTTCTTCACAAGGCAGCTTGGAAATTAATTCCACAAAAACCAATGACTTCTTAGACTTGGTTGACAATAACTCGAGATCAAATTCTTACAAAATAAAAATTCATTAATTGTATTTGCCCCCAATCACTCGCCTACTTAGGACAAACTGAAAAGGATTGACAGTCGCTAAGACGAACGTTTTATGTAGTAGAATATAATGGCGAAGTCGCTAGACAACATGAACAGCTGCCAAGGCCAATCTCTCAATAGGAGAATAGCGTAGTTCAGGACCTACTAAGCCTTGACTCAAGTAGTAAATCACATGCTCCATGAGAGCATCATCCTCCTGAACCAGAACCATACCTAGGGTTGATTATGTCGCTGCAAGATACAAAAGGAAATCTTTGCCATAATCTAGTGGACTCAACAATGGGGTAGAGATTAATGCCTGCTTCAAGGCATCAAAATATCGTTGCACAAAGTCATCACATAAATATAGAACTCCTTTCCTAAGCAAATGCATAAATCCTTTAGTTATCTCAACATAGTTTGCTATAAATCTTCTCAAGAAATTTTCCTTTCCTTGGAGACTTTGAAGTTGTCGGATGGAAGATGGGGGACGCAACTGAATTATTGCCTCAACTTTGAAGGGATCAACTTGAATCCCTTCATTTTATACAATGAATCCTAACAACCGACCAGATGTGACCGTGAAAACACACTTATTCGAATTCAACTGGATCTTATAAAATCGACATCTCTAAAAAATTAATCGAAGGTGGTTGGGATGATCAATTTTCTTTCGAGAACAAGCGGCTAAATCATCCAAGTATGCTTCAATGACATGTTTGATGTCATGGAAAGCATAAGGCATGGCCCGCTGAAATGTAGCTCCAGCATTTTTAAGACCAAAAGGCATCTTTTTGTATGAAAAGGTGCCCCAAGGACAAATAAAAGTTGTCTTATGATGGTCCTCTGGACGGATAGAAATTTGATTATAACCAGAGAATTTGCCCATGAACGAGAAAATTTCATTACCCGCAAATTCATCATCTATCTGATCAATAAAAGGTGTGGGGTAATTGTCCTTTGGACAAGCTTTATTCAAATCCCTAAAGTCGATGCAGACTCAGATCGTTCCTTGCTTTTTATCTATCGGGACTGGATTAGAAACCCACTCCGTTAGAGGAATGGGGTATATGAAACTTACCTTAAGCAACTTTTCAACTTTACCTTTAATAGTTGATGCTTTCCTAGGATTGACAGGTCGAAGCTTCTGATGAATAAGCTTAGCATTTTCATACATCTTGATCTCATGTTGGACTATAGATAGATCAATACTAGGCATTTCCTCATAAGACCAAGCGAACACATCTCGAAAATCTTTAAAGAAGTCGGTGTGAATTTGAATCTCTTCAGGGGAACAATTGGCTTCGATGAAGACATTTTCTATAATGTCAGGATTCCTATAGATGTTTATACATACAGTTTTTGAGATAATCGACATATTACCTTCGGCAAATAATTGTGTTGGAGCCAAAGGGTTTGAAACTGTACAAACATCGCCAGTAATCAGATTGGAGAACCTAGATTCTACTTCATGCAATGGGGGAAGAAAATATGAATGATGATGTAAATCTTCCCAAGGTCTATCTACACCCATCATCACTTCTAAAATTGCTTCGTTAGATGGTAAAACTATATCTAAGCAATCCAGAGCAGAAGTGGAGTTAAAGGTCCAAACTGGAGCCGCATCACCATCTAACTCCTCCTCTGAAAAAGGAGTGGGATGGTTGTCTGTAGAGTTAATGATAGATTGATAGCCAAGTTCTACTGCAGACATGGGGAATTCCATTCCACCAACCTGGCCTCCATCTAATGTGATCGTAGATGAAGGTAAGGTCCAAGGGTCTGAAAAATAATGAGTTCGAAAGAACTCTTTCCGTGAAGGCCCTTTGGAGGATGAAATTGCATTGATTCCAGCTGTAGGAGGGGGAAGGTCAAATATACCCATCAAGGAAGAGTACATCCCAACTTATATATTCTCTATAGGTTGATGGGGATTATCCACCAATGGAACGGTAGAATCCGAAATTGCTCGAGATTCACCCGGAGAATAATCTAACTGATCAATTTTAACAATTCTCCTCTCATGAGGGAAACAGAGGATGCGGAATAGAGATGAAACTATGGCATCCATATCATAAATCCAATTCCTTCCTAAGAGGAGGTTGTAATCCAGGTTGACATCAACAATTTCTACTTCAATATTAATGACCTTTCCTCCAACACATTTAGGAAAAGCCGGGATAATTCCGTGTGGCCTATGAGAATGACCATCAAATGTTGTTAAGAGAATCAGTGAAGGAACAGCTAAAGGTGATCCAATGGCCTTCCAACATGACATAGACATTACGCATATGGAAGCTCCCTCATCTATAATTGTCTGAAAAATATTGGTTTTTCGATAAGTAGACTTTATCTGGAAAGCCATATGGTGAGGAAGTCTCTTTTTGACATTTAGCATATTAAAAGTGAGCACTAAAGAATTTTTTGGATCCACTGCCCCGATTGCCAAAAGCAAAGCACTTCCCTAAGCAGGACACGACTGGAGTACCTCCAATGCAGACATAGGACAAGGACTTTGAGCCAGATCTTCTACAATCGAGTAGTTCTGGGCTTCCCTAGCATTAGGGTTAATAGTCGAGCGCTTCGCGGAACCTTTCGGCATCCGAGGTATAGACTCAATAGAGGGTCGCTCAATATGAAGTGGGTCTGTGGCTTCAGGAACAGATTTACCCTTAGATATTTTTGTTTCACCATAATCACATGCTCGTGTGGTAACATCAACATGAGAGTTCATCATATAAACATTTGAGGAATTTTCCCCTTTCTGTTTACCCCCTATGGAGGTACTAGCATTCGATTTCACGCCAACAAGTAATTACTTCCCTTGGGGAAAAGGATTGGTCAGGATAGCTTGGGAGCTAGAGGACCATTGCTGCACTAACAAGCACTGAGCATCTTGAATCTTGGGGCAGAGGTGAGTCAAATGATCTCTGTTGCATAACTTGCATGGAAATTTAACCTTCTTTTTGGACTCTTTTCTTCCCTCACCGGCGTCATTGCTGGGCTTGTTTGCATTACCCTTCCCTTCCTGGTTCTTCTTCTTACCTCATCCCTTCTTCTTCCCATCGGATTGTTGATTTCCTTTGGGGTTAGAAGTCTGGATGGCGTTTATGGAGGTAGGTTGGGAAGGTGAAGATCTAGACAGTGCTACCTAGTTAGAAGAAGCAATTTGTAGAGACAACTGCTCCAATTGGTTCAAAATATTCACCGTATTTGCGTCAATTGATCCAACTATAACATCAGCGTGAGGGCTTGGCTTTAGTTTGGCTAAATCAACCTTGGATCTAGGAGCTTCAGGTAGTATTTTCTGAAGAGTCCCAGACTGAGAATATATCATTTCTAGTTGTTGGGCTCGAAAAATAGCTTGCTCTTCCGAATAAACACCGGAAAGAGAAACATCCTTGGAAATCTCAGGTTGTAAAGATTTGAGAAACCATTCGAGACGGAACTCTGGTGGAATTTCGGCTTTGATAAGCCTCTTTCTCTGTCTCCATTCCTAGATATGATCTGAAATGTGCATTGTCGTGTCTTGATGAAAATTGGCCAGAAGCTCAGTTTCGGCTTCATGGCAGACACGCAACTGAAAATGGTTCAAGAAAATATTAGCCAAATCAGGGAAAGAAGTAAAGGTGCCCCTTGCAACTCTATATACCATTTGGCTGCATTCCCGGTTAGGGTGTGCTGAAATAACCTCAACCTGATCGAATCATCAATCAGGGAGTTGGATGAGCACCATAAGTGGAATGTGGTCACATGGTCTCCCGGGTCTTCACCATTCTTCCCTTCAAATTTTGGAATATCTGATGGAAGTTTAGTTGGGACCAGAGGCCAAGTTGGATTGTACCTAATTAGATCATTTGTCAATTTAGTCAAGTCTGGCAGATTAAGCGTGGCCAAAAAAGGAAGTCGTGGAGGACCTTGGGAATTCCATCCAGACTGGGCGGGGTTCCCATAGGTCTAAAAAGAATGACCTGGATTTTGAAAGGCACCAGGTTGCCCGAAGTAACTTGTAGAACCTACTAAACCAAAAGGTGATCCTTGTGGTCCAACAAAATTCAGAGTTTGACCAACTCCTGCCGAAAATCCTCCGTAACCAGTGAAGTTACCCCCTAATGAAGTATTGAAAGGCACTGACAGCCCCTGATAAGGGTTCCAAGCATTAGCAAAGGGTGAAAAACTTTGAAATGAATTAATCGACGAATACAGCACATTCCCTTGTTGGCCGAAAAATTGATTCCCAACTCTTATCCCACTAACCACAGGGTTTGTCCAACTCTGAAGGGGTTACTACCTTGGCTTGTAAAAGGAAAAGGCATTGACCCTACTGCTGAATTGGAATGTGGTATATGACCACTTCCAAATGGGAAACCCCGAAAAGAAGCCGATCCACTCATCATGGACATAGAGGTGGTTGATGGTACATTCAAAGGAACTGAAGGAATACCTTGAGAGGGCATTCCAAAAGGTAAAAATCCAAAACTGGATGCATTAGCTTGAGAACTTCCACTCGTCGACGGAATGGAAGAAGACCCAAATAAGGATGTGTTGGGAGTGTTAGAAGGGATGGAAATAGTTCCTCCCCCTTGCATAGATATGGCAGTCTGCATGCTTGCAACACTCGTCGTGGATGCCATGCTTCCAGCAGTGGTCATCAAAGGGATAGATGTATGTGGACTTGGGCTCGAAGGCCTATGAGTCGGAGTTCCAACATATAACAATATGTATGGATGATCAGGAGGGAGAGGAGAATTCGGAGCTGCAACTGACTCAGAAAGCTCTTCTACTTCAATACTATCTTCCGACTGGAAGAGTACTCAAGAAAGAACTGATGTGTTCCTCTCTAACTCTGTAGTAGTACCAGGTCTATCTTGTTAACTAATTCCCCCAAGCAGAGGATCAATATCCGATGCGCCTGCTGCCACTGGTTGGAAACCACTAGTAGAATCGCTCCTACGCCTTCTAGGAGAAGGCTCTGGAATCGTAGGTGAAAGCCCATGAAGTCTCCGAGACTGTTGAGATGGTCGGTCAGCCACTTTGAATTATTTTTATAAAATCTACTTAAAGACTCAAGAAAATTAAAATCTAGGCCAACTAGGAGCACAAAACACTCACTAAAATGTCCCTAAAGATATCATCAATCAAACAACTTCCAAGTATTTTTGCTCCGGGTGATTAGGACAGGACACCAAAATACAAGAAAGTTAATAATAAGGGCCTTCCGAAAACAGACTTGGGTAATTACACCTCAAGCCTACTAGCAAAGGTATCAGAGGCAGTTACACTGACCTCCAAACAATAGCCATTGCCAGTGCAAGCCCCCAAGCTTCACAAGGGTGCCCTCTAGAAGTACTGTTGGACGTGTTGCAATGTCAACCTCAGGTGCCACGGGATTCCCCTTCGCAGCCACCTGTGTGGATTCCTAGGATAGGCAACTATGGACACCAACTCGTATCAAAAGCCGAGCAGAACAGTCGTGAGGTAGGATCCGACAAGTAAGAGAGGGGGTATCTCTCGTCCTTATCTTCACGAACCCTCGTGCTTAACTCCCAGTCACAGAGCTTTCCTGGTCTCCCTAACGCTATTGGATTTCGCTCTTTAATCAGACTTCTGTGTTTTACAATTTAGAGCAGCCTTGGAGAGTTTACTCTCCTCTCGCCTAATCCAAGGCCCTAAATAAACCTAAACTTGTTGGTGTATTCTGATGACAATACAAAAAGTTCTAGCTTATTTTATTAAGCACTTGATTTTAAATGGTTGTTCTTTTAAGTCAAAGGGATAAATGGAAATGAAACCAATGGTGTTTGTATGATGCAAAAGAAATTATTGAAAAACTAACTTATATGAATGCAATCATTTGTTCTTTGATGAAAAGAAATTTCTACTTGGGTTCTATCAAACTTCTATAAAGCAAAATCTTTTCTTTTCTTTTCTTAAAGCACACTTCACACTCACAAAAACTAAAAAAACTATTGATGCTTTAATAATGGAAAACTACCCTAATGCAAGGTGTACATGAAGATGCAAGATCCTAGATTACTCTAAAAAGAACAAAGGCAACTGTTTATAACTTATTAATAAGCCAACTTAAGTGTTTGAAAAGAATACAAATTTCGAATAGAAAATCTTCTCCAAATAAGAAGGACAAATCCAAAAAGATCACAATTTACTTTCAAAAAATCAAAAGAAACCAAAATCAAACTTGGAAAAATAAGACAAAAACAATGTTTTTTAAGAACCTTTCTTTTTCAAGAAGCAATTAAAACAACCTTTCAAAGCACTCTAAATGCCACCAAAGACTCAAAGACTGAAAGAACAGCACAAAGAAACTTTGCAAGTCACAAATTCAACAATGAATGAAAACTTGAACAAAAAGGGCTTCAACTTGTACTAAACGACCCAAAAGGTAGCAAAGAGCTTTGAAAAACTAACCAAGAAGTCAAGAAAGAAACACTCTCAAATTTGTCAAAAGAAACTTTCAAAAAGAAAGAAAAGGTGTAAGGCCACAAAATGACAGAAAGCAAAGCAAGTAAACCAATAATCAAGCTTGACACTAAGATTTAAAACAATCTGTTGTTTTGGAGGACCAGAACAATCAAGAACCTCTATAAGAAGTCTTGTGTGTCAAAACACAAATCATAAAACTCACTCAAAAGCAAACCTAGGCCAAAAATTTTCAAAACAGAAGAGATTTCAAAATAGTAAGTTCACTGAATAATAAAATTCTAAAGATAGAAATTGACCACTAAGAGACCAAACAGACCAAGAAACAAATCTTTCTGGGCAGAGAGATTTGAGAAAACAATGCAAAAAAGGGTATACGTGACTGTGTTCAAGCACAGAGGCATGTACATGTGCTTTTGATAAAGGAAACTCACGTATACACGAGTTCACTTCACAAAAACAAGTGTGTGTACGCTATTGTAAACAGACTAAAGTGTGTATACTGAGTTTTGCAAGAAAAATAAAAAACAAAGCCAGATCAAAAAGATCAGACTTAAGGTCTAAGTTTCTACTAGACCAAAAAATACTGTCACAGCAAACAAACTAAGAACTGAGCCATGATTGACATTGAACAACCCAAACTAGGAATAACAAAATTGTTATCCCCAGTGGAGTCACCGATTCTGTTACGGGAATAAGTACCCTAGGGCTTTGGGTTGGAACCCCAACAGAGCAAGAGCAAACTACAGTAAGAAACACTCATACAACTCAGGCAACATGCTTATATAAACAAACTATGTGATAGCGACCATACCCGAATGTCCTTTGTTTGGGTATTTCCAGCGAGGTTCAGACCCTCTACAACTCCTGATGATCTTCGAATCTACAAATCAACCAATTCGAACATACATAGTAGCATATAGATAAAGCATTTTAATGAAATCAACTTTATATCATATAAACAAATGATTAGTTATACATCGAAATAACATTCATACATGAATTACAACAGTATCTGATGCATAAATAAGGTTAATCTCAAGAACAAGTCAACGCTTCTTTTTATTGTAGAAAGCTATAACTAACACGGAGAGAATTCAAACCGTCCTCTAGATTTGTCCAGTCCCAGTTTTCAACAACCTCCTTCCATAACCACTACCATGATATCTCAAGCAAGTGGGAGAATATCAAAACTCAAGGAAACAAGGGTTTCCTGAAACTTTGGGAAGTGCTTGAAGCACAGGGATACTTCATACTCAGTCAGGGATAATCTTAGTATAATAATCCTATCCCTTCTCCTCTTTAAGGCCTTCCCATAGAAGTCTATTTATACTTTTCCCAATTAGTTTTTTAGTTGGGAAATAGTTGGGCCACAGGCACTAGGAGGTAAACAACAGGTAAAACCCGTGAACTCCACCCATAATTAAGGAAATTTAATTTTTTTAAAGTGTTTTAACACATATACGTGGGTTGGGTATTGACTAACCCGCGTGTACATGCTTTTAAGTCAGGGAAAAGTAGCGTATAGGGAATAAAACACTATTTTTAAAATATTTGGACCAAGTCTAGAAAGAGGGGTTGCCCTAGGCCATAAACCAAGCATCACAAGTACCAAGGGTGGTAAATGGACCTATAACAGTAGCACGGATGCTGCAGTAGGAATTAGTGTGATTGATGCAGTCAGAGATCAAAGTGACAGAGGCTAGAGTAGTCAGACACAGAAGAGCACAGAGGTGCAGAGTTTTCAGTCGACGGAGGCAATAGCAGTCAGAGACTTTGATGACAAAGGCATGATTACGATTCAAGTTGGATATTTTTTCGTTTCTAGAGTTGCTAGAGCAACAACACTAGGGAGAAGTGTTGCATGCAGAACATTCAAAAGGTTCAGGATCGGGTTCGAGTTGAATGCCTTTCTTGTTGAGAGGGAGTGTTGAAAATAGCAACAAGAAATGCTATAAATAGCATTTCAGGTACAAGTGTTGAGAATAGCAACAAGGAATGATAAAATAGAAATGATAAAAATAGCATTGCTATAAATATAATTTTAGGATAGATCCCAATTTTAATTAGTCCCTAAATTAAAATTGAGAATTAAAATTCGAATTTAGTCTCACTAGCTGTTTGAAAAATAATTAATTAATTCATCTTGAGTTAATTAGTTTGAGAAATTCAAACATGAAGTCTTTGTGAAGACATGCAACAGTTATCCCTTTGATTGAGGAAGTTATCCCTTAATTAAGGAGATAAGGATGAGTTGTATTTGAGTTGTAATTAGTTAGCTCAGTTAAGTCCAGTTAGATTAGTTCCAACAGTTTGTGGAACTGATTGTGAGTTCAGTTAGTCAATTCATGCATGCATGCAACTAGTGTACTTCAGATAACTGAATATTCTCTCATAAATAATTCATGCATGCCAGTTCAGACAAAGACCCGATTGAGATAAAAGGAAGGGATAGTGTACTATCAGTTGGAGGAATTTTCCTGTATAGGAAACTCATCCATGCAGAAGGAATTATCTCCTTCAGGATTGCGCAGTTATTTCAGAGGTCAAAGCAGTGTGTGAGGGATAAATACACACAAGTGGCAGCTTGAGGACCCAGAAGAAACTGCACAAGGAAATAGGAGGCTTGGAGGACTGAAGGAAGGCACAGGTGTTGCCTATTCTATCTATGAGAAATAGTGAGGGATTGTACTGAGAGCTGGATAGCTTGAGAGCTAAAGCTTTGTGTAATCCTGAGATATTTCCACTTGTATGATAATACAGATAGCGCGGTTTTTAGTTGAGGCTTTCCCCAAAGTATTCTTCTGTGTTTCATGTGTATGATTTATTCTCTGTTATATGTGTTCTATTTTATCTTGCTCAAAATCGATTAAGCTTCTGCAAGTTTGTTTGTAGAAGTAGATCAAGTATTTTTCTTTATTATATTGCATTATCAGGTGATCTACAGTGATAATTTCTACAAGGGCTCTCTTCTCCTTTTAAAACTTCTCTAGGGGGCAAATTTACTAGTTACAGAGGTTTTTTGGCAGGAGTTGGTCAAACTCCAGTTTTTTCTGGACCACAAGGAGCTCCTTATGGTTGAGTTGGGTCTACGAGTTACTTCAGGCAACCTGGTGCTTTCACAAATCCAAGCCATTCTTTTCAGAACATTGGGAGTTCCTCCCACGCCGGGTGGAATCCTCAGGGTCCGCCACGACTCCCTTTTCTGGCAGCGTTAAACTTGCCAGATATCTCTAAATTGACTAATGATCCGATTAGGTATAACCTATTTTGGCCTCCATTCCCAACCAAACTTCCCTCAGATATACCAAAATTCGAGGGGAAGACTAGTGAAGATCCAGGTGACCACGTAACCACTTTCCACTTATGGTTTTCGTCCAACTCCCTGATAAACGATTCAATTAGGTTGAGATTATTTCAACGTACCCTAACTGGAAATGTGGATAAGTGGTACATAGAACTGCCAGGGGGCACCTTCACTTCTTTCGGCAATTTGGCTACTATCTTTTTTAACCATTTTTAATTGCCTGTTTGATATGATGTTGAAACTGAGCTTCTGGCTAATTTCCAACAAGATCAGGCAACTCACATTTCGGATCATATCCAGGAATGGAGGAGAAGGAAGAGGCTCATTAAAGTTGATATTCCACAAGAATTCCTTCTTGAATGGTTTCTTAAATCATTACAGCTTGAGATCTCTAAGGACGTGTCTCTCTCTGTGTTTTCACCGAAGAGCAGGCTATTTTCAAAGCCCAACAGTTTGAACTTATATATTCTCAGTCTGGGTTTCTTCAAAAAATTATACCTGACGCTCCTAGATCCAAGGTGGATATAGCCAAACCAAAGCCAGGTCCCCATGCTGACAAGCTAGTCGGATCAATTGATGCCAACACAGCTAACCTGCTAAATCAATTGTAGCAGTTGTCTTTACAAACTGCTTCTTCTATGCAGGCATCGCCGTCTGTATCTTCACCTTCCCAATTGACATCTATAAATGTCGTCCAAACCTCTAAACCTAAAGGAAACCAATAATCTAATGGGAAGAAGAAAGGACGAGGTAGGAAAAGGAGCCAGGATGGGAAGGGCATTGCAAACAAACCCAGTAATGATGCCGAAGGGGGTAGGAAATAGTCCAAGAAAAAAGTAAAATTTCCATGCAAGTTATGTAGTGGGGATCATTTGACTCATCTCTACCCTAAGATCCAAGACACTCAATGCTTGTTAGGTAGGGGTCCTCTAGCTCCCACGCTGTCCTCACTAACCCTTTTCCCCAAGGGCAACAATTACTTGTTGGCGCAAACTCTAATGTTGGTACCCCCGCAGGGGGCAACCAGGAAGGGGATCATTCTTCAAATGTCTACAGGATGACTTCACATATCAATGTCGCTATGCGATCATGTGATTATGGTGAATCGGAATTATCTAAGGCTAAGTCTGCTTCTGATGCCTCAAAGCTGCTCCATATTGAGAGGCCCTCTGTTGAGTCTATACCTCAGATGCCGAAAGGCTCTGCAAAGCACTAGACCATTAACCCTAATGCTAGGGCAACCCAGAACTACTCGATTGTAGAATATATGGCTCAGATTCCTTGTGTTATGTCACCGTTAGAGGTACTCCAGTCATGGCCCGCTCAGAGGAGTGCCTTACTCTCGGCAATCGGAGTAGTAGATCCAAAAAATTCTCTTGTGCTCATTTTTGATATGTCAAATGTCAAAAAGAGACTCCCACATCTTATGGAATTTTAGATAAAGTCTACATATCAAAAGATCAACATCTTTCAAACCTTTATTGATGAGGGAGCTTCCACAAGTGTGATGTCCATGTCATGTTGGAAGGCCATTGGATTGCCTCAAGTTGTTCCTTCTCCGACTCTATTGACGGCATTTGATGGACATTCTCATAGGCTGCACGAGATTATTCTAGCCTTTCCCATCTGTGTTGGGGGAAAGGTGGTAAATATTGAGGTAGAAATAGTCGATGTGAATCTGGATTACAACCTCCTCTTAGGTAGGAATTGGATTTACGAGATAGATGGCATAGTTTCATCATTATTTCGCATCCTTTTTTATCCTCATGAGGGGAGGATTGTAAAATTTGATTAGATGGACTATTCTCCGGGGGACGCCCACGCATCTTCTGATTCTATTGTTCCATTAGTGGTCAATCCCAGGAAACCTATAGATAATTTAGGAGTTGGGATGTACTCTTCTTTAATGGCTATTTTTTATCTTGTTGCTCCTTCAGCTACAATCAATGCTATTTCATCCTCCAAGGGACCTTCTCTAAGAGATTTCTTTCAAACCCATAATTTTTCGAACTCTTGGCCTTTACCTTCGTCTAGCACCATATTAGATGGAGGGCAGGTAGGTGGAATGGCATGTCCTATGTCTGCAGCAGAAATTGCTTATCAGTATATTATTAATTCTGCAAACTTCCATCCTATTCCTTTCTCACCACAAGAGTTAGATGGAGATGTGGCTCCGGCCTGGACCCTCGATTTAACTTCAGCTCAGGATTGCTTAGATATAGTCTTACATATGAGGAAGCAATCCTGGAAGCAATGATGGATGGTGATAGACCATGGGATGATCTACATCATCTTTCATATTCCCTCCCTCATTTGCAAGAAATTGAGTCAAGTTTTTCCAATCCTTCTACTAGTGATGTTCATACAATTTTAAACCCTTTGGCCCCAACATGTTTTTCTACCGAAGGTAACATGTCTATTATTTCACAAAATGTACCAATGAACATCTCTAGGAATCCTAACATAATCGAAAATGTCTTCATTGGATTTGATTGCTCCCTTGAAGTAATTCAAACTTATACCAATCTCTTCAAAGAGTTTCGTGATGTGTTCACTTGGTATTATGAGGAAATGCCTAGAATAGATTCACCTATTGTCCAGCATGAGATCAAGACATACGAAAATGCTAAACCTATTCGTCAAAAAATTCGATCGGTTAATCCTAGAAAAGCAGCAGCTATCAAAGCTGAAGTTGAAAAGCTGCTAAAGGCAGGTTTCATATACCTTGTTCCTCTAACTGAGTGGGTCTCTAATCCAGTCCCCGTAGACAAAAAGCAAGGAACGATTCGAGTATGTATTGACTTTAGGGACCTAAATAAGGCTTGTCCAAAAGACAATTACCCCACGCCCTTTATTGATCAAATTATTAATGAATGTGCGGGTAATGAAATTTTCATTTTTTCGTTCATGGATGGATTCTCTGGTTACAATCAAATTACTATCCATCAAGAAGATCAGCACAAGACAGCCTTTATTTGTCCTTGGGGTACGTTTGCGTACAAAAATATGTCTTTTTGCCTTAAAAATGCTCGAGCCACTTTTCAGCGGGCCATGTCGTATTCTTTTCACGACATCAAGCACGTTATTGAAGCATATCTGGATGATTTAGCTGCTCGTTCTCGAAAGAGAATTGATCATCCTAAGCACCTTCGGTTGATTTGTGAGCGGTGTCATTTTTATAAAATCTGGTTGAATCCAAATAAGTGTGTTTTCGCAGTCACATCTAGACGGTTGTTAGGATTCATCATGTCATCAAAGGGGATTCATGTTGATCCCTTCAAGGTTGAGGCAATACTTCAATTTCCTCCCCCGTCTTCCATACGTCAAATTCAAAGTCTCCAAGGAAAAGAAAATTTCTTAAGGAGATTTGTAGCCAATTATGTCGAGATCCCAAAAGGATTTATGTGTTTTCTTAAGAAAGGGGTCCTTGTTTTTATGGGATGATTTCGCACAATGATCTTTCGATGCTTTGAAAAAAGCATTAACCTCTACTCCATTGTTGAGTCTACCTGATTATAGTAGAGATTTCCTCTTGTATCTTGCTGCAGCAGAATCAACCATTGGTATGGTTCTGGTTCTGGAGGATGATGCCTTATGTGAGCATGTAATCTACGATCTAAGGCGAGGCTTGGTAGGTCCTGAACTACATTATTCTCCCATCAATAAATTAGCTTTGGTAGTTGTCCATGCTGTCCAATGGCTTTGGCATTACATTCTGCTTTGAAAAATGTTCACCTTAGTAGTCGTCAGTCCATTTCAGTTTGTTCTTAATAGGTAAGTGATTGGGGGAAAATATAATAGATGGATTGTCATTTTTCATGAATTTGATCTCAAATTCATGTCGGCTAAATCTAAGAAATATTTAGTATTTGCAGAGTTGATATTAGAGCTTCCTTGTGAGGAAGAAATTATTCACAAGGAAAGTTTTCCTGATGAACACTTATTTCTTATTTCTTCACAAGATCCTTGGTATGTGGATATCATTATATATCTCCAGACTTCGAAGTTCTAGCCCGCTTTTTCCAAAGATGAACGTAGAAAGTTGCGTCACCTCGCTAAGAATTATGTTATTATAGGGGACACATTATATCATTGTGGGATTGATTCAATCCTTAAGCGTTGTTTAACCTTGGAAGAAGTCGAGTCAGTTCTTAATGATTTCCACAGTGGAGCTTGTGGCGGTCATCTATCGGGCTTGCAACAGGCCAAAAATTTTTGTGAGCAGGCTACTTTTCGCCTTCGATCTTCAAAGATTATATCGAAGTGGTCAAAAGATGCCATCCTTATTAGGTCTATACTTGGAAAAAGCGTGCTCATCCAGCTCCGCTTTTCCCTGTTATCACCGTCGGTCCTTTCACGAAGTGGGTCATTGATTTTACTACTTTTAATCCGCCTCCGGCAGGGAATCACAAGTACATCATAGTGGTCGTAGACTAATTTATGATGTGGGCTGAGGCCATGCCTACTTTTAAGAATGACAGTGAAATAACGGCCTTGTTTTTCTTTAATCAAGTTATTTCCTAGTTTGGTATCCCTAAAGAGATTATCACTGATCATGCAGTCATTTCCAAAAGCAACTGATGTATGAATTGGCTCTCAAATTGGGTTTCTGGCATGATAATTTATCTTCGTATTATCCTCGGGCCAATGGGCAGGTTGAAGCCGTGAAAAAATCCCTTAAAATCATCCTGCAAAGGACGATTAACAAAGCTAGATCCAATTGGCACATCATGTTGTATCCGGCACTTTGGGCATACCGAACATTAGTTAATATTGCCACTGGCTTTACTCCTTTTCAACTAGTTTATGGGTTGGAATCTATCTTTCCTATTGAATGTGAAATTCCTTCCCTTAAACTAGTTGTTGAACTTCTTCCAAAGACTTCTAGTCTCAAGGAGCCCCTCTTTCATTTGGAGCATCTTGATGAGTGGCGTCGAGATGCCACCACAATAAACGAAGCCCATAAAAAAAAGGTAAAAACTCAATACGATAAAGTTGTCCATCCTAGAAATGTTTTTGAAGGTGACCTTGTCCTGGTCTAGGACCAAGAAAAAGATGCCTTGGGGCCAGGCAAGTTTAAGCCTATGTGGTATGGTCCCTTTATAGTCAAGCGAGTTTTGAAAAAGGGAGCTTATGAATTAATTGAATTTGAAGGAAACAAGTTGGTGGAGCCCAGAAATGGGCACTACCTTAAGAAGTACTTTGCTTAGGCTTCGGTCGAGCAGTTACTTGTTTGTATATATTGTATGTTTGTACATATCTATCTATCAGTTTTAGTGATGTCAATATTTTTTATCTACTTTGGTGGGTATTGATGGACGATTCAATATATTTAGGATTTGTCGATGGTACGAGTAGGCATACCTGGAACCTTACTTCGACGGCTTGGGTGATTTATTGTCCATTTGGCTAGTTGATGGTTTCGAGAGGAGTATGTATTGTTCCTGCTTCGAATAATATCTCCGAATATACTACCGTTATTAATTTGCTATCTGAAGCGATATCTCTTGATATTGATTCGTTAGTGGTTTATTTACACTCACAACTAGTGGTATCTCAGCTGAATAACGTTTATCGGGTACGAGATCCATATTTGTATCGCCAATTTCTTAGAGTACGATGGTTGCAATGATCATTTATTTATATGACATATGTTCACATTCCACAATCAAAAAATTCCTTAGCTGATTCTATTGTTAATCAAGCATTAGACTAGCATAAAAATTATTCATCAAATTAAAAAACATCAAAAATAATCGAAGTATCATCTCTACATATGATCATCATAAAATCGCATGTATATAGATAGAGTGTTTGTGTCCAAAATAATATACAAAAATCGGGACAAAATGCCCTACAAAATTTGGGCTTATGCCCATCATCATGTCTAATCATAAAAATATTTGATCATCTATCTAGATAGCTCAGGATGAGCAGCTAGAAAATAAACAACGGCATTGGCCACACACCGAAATAGTCGCACCTAGTCCCGTGGTACTCCTACCACACAACTTTGCATCTCCTCAGGTAAGTCCTCTATGGATATCATGGGTAATTGGTGAGTCAGTCTCACCAAGTTCCTTTGAACTACATGGAGAACTCTCTCCGTCTCAGTTGCAGCCCCTTCGGCATCTCTTCCATGATGCCTATGTCAGGGAAATCCGTCAGGTCCCACTAGCCCCACATCTAAAACATGATCATATATTTTGTAAGTGTTTTGTCTCATAAAAATATTTTCAAGTTCATTTATATTAAAAATCCAAAAAAATCTTAAGAAATTCAAAAAACAAAAAAAAAAACAAAAATTGTTACCTATGGCACCCCATGTTGCATTTGATGGTAATACTAAATCTAGATCTCCTCGGAAATCCATTCTAGCATAGGGGTAGTCGTCGACTGTGATGACCTGTTGATCCCACCATGCGAAAAACTTGTCATCAAAAGTCATCCTAGGGACATCACCACCCCCTAGGTATTTCATCAAGTCAGCCCATCTACCCATTTGTGGATCCCTCGAGCTACTGATGGTCAATAATACCTTGGGTCAAAGCCCAGGTACTTTCTCAAAGAAGAATGAGCATAATATTGTGTCGTATCCAAAATTCCTTGTCTGAGCCTTTTGAATGGAAGTGAGTTGGTTCTTCATGTTGATCAGCAGAGCTGTACACCAATCAAACACATCAGTGAGGCATTCCACTGCTAGGCTCATGGATACACGTGAGGCCTCATGTAAAGCAGCAAAACCATTTACCCTAGCGATGGTAAACAGTAGGATCTTCAAGGATAAACTCTCTATGTGCTTGATTGGAATCTGACTTCCAATATTTTCAAGATGACCAGGACAGTATATGTGGACATAATCTTCTACACTAAGACTACCTCTCGTCCTTCCAGTAGAATGCACTATCTCTCCCCTTTGAGAAATACCGGTAATGAAGTAAATATCTTCTATCTCGATCCTTAGGTGCATCTGACCAATCATGAATGCATCATCCTCTTCACTCCATTAATGAATCAGCAACTCAAGCAATCATGTATTTTCCTTCATGTTTGGCATTTTAAAGAATTTTAGCAAGCCACAACCTCTCAAAGCATCTAAGGTGTTTTCATCCTCCATTACTTGGTTATCAATGGCACTATGCTCCCTTTCTTACCAGGTGATTTTCATCCTGCCCAAAAAAGATGTTTCAAATCATTAGATCTATGTTTTAAATTTTGTATTCGTGCAGACGCAGGTTCCCTTTTTACATAGTCGCGTGTAGGGCCCTCATATACGTGGGTTACATGTATTCAACCTGCATGTATGCAAAGTTGAAATTTTTAACATATTTTCCTATGGTCAAATTATGAAAAAAAACATCTAAAAAGTATCACAAATGATTAAAAGCATGATAAAAGGGTTACCTGGAAGTTTTGGAGCGATTTGAACGGTTGGATTAGATGGAGGAATTTTGTTTGAATTTGTCTCAACAGCTCCTTGCTCAAAACACAAATGACAAAAATGTGAGTCCAAAAGTCCTTATATAGTTTGCAAAATGAAAATTATTTTTCCAAAAGTTGATTTTTATCTTATGGACTTTTTGACCTTTTGGCTTGGAGTGTCAGGAATGGGTTGTCTTTACAGGAAATTTTGGAGACTTCTTTGAGAAAGAGTTTTGGTCCCATGACCGTAGACCCGTCATGGTAGGTATCATTTTCTTACTAGCATATAAGTTAGGGAATCCCAGTTTCCGCTACATTTTGCATACTAGCCTCCATACTACAATATGTTTTCCATAGGGTCGACCCCATCGTGTCTTTGTTCACAAACCATTTTCACTCGCCGACTTTCAAATCATGGCGCAATGGTAGAGCCAACCTTTACATGGGAATCTTAGTTAGATCCTCACTGACATTTGTTGCCTATGCTACTATATTGAGTAGGCTCGGATGTCCTCTTTAGTCCCACCATGACTTGTGCGTTGAAGACCCATTCTCATTCTTCTGTGTTGTTTTCTAGCCTTATACCCTAGAGGCTCCTTTGTGTTGAGTTGTATTGTTGCATTGCATATTGACTATTTGCATCTTTTGGCCTTGAGCCGGCTTCACTTGGACTCGTGTTTAAGCCACTTTTCAACCATGTCTTCTACAAAATCAACCTTGCAATCACTTAGCCCTTGCAACTTGATGCACCCTTTTACCCATGGAAAGAGCATTCCTTTGAGTGTCCTTGACCAGTTTCGCCACCTTGCATTGAGCATAGGAAAGTTCCCCTCCTAGGAACTAGAGCATCTGTTTTTTCGACACTCGTTCTTTCCACTGTACTATAGCGTTATTTTATTCTTTTTCAAGCTTCATATAAAAGAAAAAGACAATATATATATATATATATATTCCAAAAAGAGCAGGAACGGGACATTATTTCCATATTTGATGGAAGCTAGAGTCAATCATGTCGCCCTTAACAAAGCACTCAAAAGCAAATATTTTCCTCCATTGGGATGGGCTTTAGTTTGACTTAGGAGAGCCTTAACCTTGTTTTTGAGTCAGTACTCCTCCAATTGGTTACCTCTTCCAATCATATGGAGAGTTTTCTTATGCCTCATGCATGACGAACTTATACAAAGTTATCATATGTTCCCATGTAGTCGCAATTGACTCATGCTTTTTTTCAAGGGAAGTAAACCTGAGTCAGCCTCTCTGCAGTGTCTCTTGACCTATTTTTCAGTCGTCCATCCCTTGTTGTCAGCGCCATGTTCATTATCACATCATCTATATTGGTCCTTTTCTCATGCCGATTTGAGTCTCCATTGACTTCTTGCTGGCTGATCTTGCTCTTATGGACTACGGAAAATTGCTCTAAGGGAAGATCTAGAGCCGCACTCTAGCCCTATTTTCATTATTGATCAGTCACCTTGTGCTCAACATCGATCAGTATCATGGGTCTTTGACTAAGTGGTTTCCCTTGTGTTTGACATCAGCTTTCATTATCACACATTGGGATTCGTGCAGTGCCTTGGTTTCCATTTGACCCTATTGGTGAATTCCTCACCTCTGTGTCAGCTTTCATTATTGGTTGGTTCAGAGGGTTTCTATCATGTGCTACTCGCATCTTGTGTACACCAGAAACGTGCTTCGGTTGGGTTACTACATCTTTTTTCATCCGATTCCTTCCACGTTATTGGCCTACGGGTTACACTCGTGCTAGATTGATGAAGGATGCCTTAATGCCTTCCTTCTAGCGGATCTTTTCCCATCGACTTCAACTCATTACTCTGGGAAAGAGATCTAGAGTCCATTTAGCAGTACCTTAGGGTTTGCAGTCATTAGTGGCAAATTCCTTTGCTATCGATAGTGGGAAAACATCATTGTCTCCTAATTGATAGATTCTTCCAATTGTTCGACTACAGCTCATTTATTCGCACTTGTTAGATTGTACTAGGTACCTTGACTCTCATCATCATTATCGGTGAGCAGCCTCTCGTTTGTTAACAATACACATTAATCACCGGTAATCAAACGATTTCTCACATGATTGACTTCAGATCATTTATTCCCATTGTGTAGAAATGTACCACAACGGTCAGCGAAGACCTCGGGTTTGCATCAACATGTCTTGGTTCACTTATCAGTTACTCCTGTTTCTGCTAGTTGACACCATCCACCTTATATATTACAGTTCATTACAATGATATCTTATATGTTGGCACTTGAGTTGCAGTGTAGTAACATTTATTCCATCATGTTCACTTGGTATTATTTGGATCAGTTCCTTAACTTCAGTGATCAGCTTCATACTTCAGCATCATTGATCAGCTCTTTATGTGTGATATTCAAACATGTACTTTCTTGATTATGATTAGATGATCCATTATGTATTTCTAGTTCCTTTATAATTGTATGCATATTGGATCTTTTTTTATACTTGACATGTGGACATGCTTTACTACTTCTGAGCATGGGTATGCTCGCTTCATACAACAGTTTCTTTCTGATCTCTTCCGATGTCTTGGAAGGTTGAACTCTGGTGAACTCCTCCTCGGTCTCAGCATGATTCCTTCTATACACTTAATACATTTTGGCCATCATGTAGCCCTTCTGACCTCATATATTAGGGGGCATCTATTATAGCACCATTTACCACTCTTCGTAGATCTGACGCTCTTAATATGGCCTAGGGCAACCCTTCATTCCAGAATTGGTCCAAAATTTTAAAAACGATGTTTTATTCCACATACGCTACTTTTCCCTGTGATAAAAGTGTGTATACACGGGTCAGCATATACCCCACCCGCGTACATATCTTAAAACACTTTTAAAAAAAAATCATTAATTTTGGGCGGATTTCATGGGTTTTACCTATTACTCACCTCCTATTGCCCATGGCCCAACTGTTTCCCAACTGAAGAAAAAAAAAAAAAAAAAAAAAACTAATTTGGATAAGTATAAATAATACTCCATGGGAAGGCCTTAAGGGAGAAGAGATGATATATTGATACTATAGTGATATTACCCCTTATCGATTCTGACGAAATCCCTGTGCCTCCTACACTCCCCAAAGCTTCAAGAAACCCTTGTTTCCTTGTTGGAGATATCCGTCATCTTTCTTGAGATATCCTTGTATTGGTGATGGAGGAAAATTGTTGAGGCCAAGAAAGGACGAATCCGGAGGACAGTTCCGCTTGGAGCCAGAGAAGGACTGGGGTTGTATTTCTCCACTTTACTTGTAGCTAACTTCAAAAAGGAATGATGTTATGTTTCTGATATTAAATGTGTTTATGCATATATTTATATTGTAATTCGTTTATGAATCTTACATTGATGCATAACTGTTCATTCATTTATATGATTCTAAGTTAATATCATGTACATGCTTTATGTTTTTACTATTGTATATGTTTCATTTGCATAATTTTCAAGTTTTGAAGACATAAAGAGAAGCTGCGGGTTTGTACCCTGTGGGATCTACTCACACGTAGGACTTCCAGGTAAGGACACTCTTACACAGTTCAGTAGAAAAAGCATTTAGGTTGATTTCCTCAGCATTTCTTGTTGTGGTTTGCCCTCCGCTCTTTTGGGGTTCTCAACCCAAGACCCTAGGGTGTTCTCACCCGCAACAACTAGCTGATTGTAGATTTTAATTGCCCAGAAAATATGGCATCTGTAATTGTTGGCACCATCTTTTGTGTAGAGGTTGTTAAACACTTCAAATTCATCCACTTGGCTATGTGGTTTTACTAGAAACTACCAGTATGTCTCCTAATTCAGGCTGGTTAGATTTTTAATATCCTCTTCCTTTTCCTGCGTTGTTTGTTTCCAGCTCTACTCTAGTTTCTTAACATTTGGTAGAAACCCTAGTACACATTCTTTGACAAGATTGGAACCATGAAGGTTTTCATTTACAGCCTCTATTATGTTTCTTACTGCTCCTGCTACTATGGTTGTTTCCCTTTCTTCTTGTTTCAACCGAGAATCTCAATCCGTAAACAGAATATCTTTGTGAGACTCCTCCAGCTTTGGTAGGTCAGCCTTTCTTCCATCCTATGATTCTTTCTAGGTGATAAATTCAGAAACCCTTTTGTGGATTTCTTCATACTCAAGCCTCATATCAATTATTTGGTTCGTCAGTTTATCACTAGTTTCGTAGTATGGATTTATTTGTGAAATATTTTGGCATAATACTTCCTCTTGTTGTGTTCATAGGGAATTGAGGTTGACTACTTCTTTAATGAATTCGTAAATTTGCGGGTTGTCTTTCAATTTATCTATCATGGCTTGTATTTGCAAATCCTTTTCTGCTAAGTTGGCCTAGTGCTGCACCCTCATCTCCTCAAATTCTCTTTGAAGTTGCGCTACCTGTAATTATGCTTGTTGATTAGTTTTCTCTTGGGCTAATTGTTGTTCTAGTAGCAGAATTTTCTGTTCCTTTTCCTTCAACAACATTCGGACTTCAATCACCTTGTCGATGGTGGTTGTGGCATAAGCTCCTGCGAACTGCGACAGCTTTGTGAGATTCTCTAATGGGTCGATAGGCATGTCCTTCCACACAATAAAGAAAATCCAAAAACAACAATGGGACCTTTGACAGTCTCTTATTTCTGTACTCATGGAAAGCATTAATATCTTCTGGGGCCAACAGTAGTGATGTCATATGTAGAACTTGTGAAAATGTTTCTAATTCTAGGAAGAGGTCATCGAAGGCATCCTCTTCATGGGTGAATTGTTTAACTTTTACCATAGTAGTAAATTCCTTAACAGTGCCATTTGGGTCGTATTTCCTTCCTGAAACTGTAGCAAATTTTAGAGACATAATAATCTCTGCTTCCTTTAATGCATTTCCATAATAGTGTAGTGCAAAATCACCACATTGTAATGGGAAGGTTGGCCAAATGGATTTCTTCTGCTCTTTTAGTCCTTTGATTAAGCTACCTTCCCCTGCAGTTTGGTAGGCTATTTCTCTGGCCAAAAGTTTGTCGAGGACATAATATGGGAGGACATGTGGAGAAGCAATGCTCCCAAAAACTCTAATGTAGGTGAATGTCTCTTCCCCAAACCATCTGGCTACTGGCAAGATATCTACCTTGGCCTCTTGAGAAAACCTAGGGGTTGTTTTATCAAAAATTGCTTTATGAATAGGCAGCATAACACCTTGACAAATTTTATAAAAATGGGGGTGGAATTGGGATTCCCGCAAAATTTTATGGTATATATGGATGGGAAGCGGGTTCTGTGTAGTCCATTTCCATCCCATATTCGGAAACTGAGAACTAAAACAAATTGCATCCATAACAAAAGAACTCATGAAGAAAGGGGGAAAATACTTAAAGAATGACTTCTTTTTCTTCTATATTCCGCAATGGCCTTTGCCAAATTGTCTGATAAAATTTGAGCCCAGTTCATAATCGTTGCATTAACTGTTGCATCTATTAATGGGAGCCATTCCATGGAAAATTTGGTGCTATCAGGTCTACTGAATAACCTACATATCATTGTTGTTGTGAAACTATGAGGGGTAAAAATGGATGCCATTGAGTACATACCAGTTTTTTCCCGTTTGAGTTTGCCTCCGCTTGATCTCCAGGTCTGCATAATGTATGATGGGTCCTTGTTGTCTTTGGTGAATTTCTCAAGGAACTATTTGTTGTAGAGATTTTGAGGCTCTGGTAACTGGTACATTAGTCGTAGGTTGTCTGGTGAGAAAGACTCCATGACCTGTTGCCTTTTATTCTTGAAGGCTTTATCTGAGATGTCTAACTCATCAATTACCCATTTGACCATATCCATGTATGGTATTATCTTTGGTCTCGCAGCTATTCGGTGCAGGAATGAACATGTTGTTTTGAAATAGGAGGCATCAGATGACTCTTAAGCATCAGTGGTGGCCTTTGTTACCAGTGGCATGGGCTGCTCTTCTTCTAACAAGTTATACATGGGCTCCCATGTCATGGTTCCTCCGTCCTTGTTGCATGTGGTATCAAAGAAAAGCGGTACCATCTCTAATTTCTCAAATTCAGTCGCCTTCCCTTCTTCACCATTCCTTCTAATGATGTTTTGTGCGGAGGTTTCCTGAAATGGAGCAAATGGAAGTTATCAGATAAACACAAGCGAGAATGACAGTGAGAATTAAATGATACAGTTAACATCAAAAGGTGACAAGAAAGGAGCTTTTATTCAAAATGCAGATGAAAAGATATCGTATCACGTCGAGCCGCTCTTAACATAAATGTCATTAAACTTATTAACTACCCACTATGGTCTCTTATCATTGCCTTTATTACTTATTAAACTACCGCATCACAAACGGGAAAGGAAAAACTTTAAGGTTGCGAGTTTAAACTGTGAAAATGTCGATTTTGTGATTGCAATAAGATTATCGCAAATTTCACTATCGTATTTTGGTTGTGAGTTTTTCCAGAGTTGTTTAGAATTCTGCAGGATATGAGATGAGCGGCATATTCTTTATCGTTTAGAGCATACTTTGCCTAAATGAAAAATTACTTCATAAAGTGCTTTTTAGTAAGTGTTGGACTTAACTTGTAGTTTATAATATTTTTTTTATCGAGTCTAGGTTCTATCGCACTGCACACACTCTTGCAGCTCATAAGATTGGCTTTTAAGTAAAGTGGTGCGATGCAATGAGTTTTGGCTCGTTCTACCACGATATTGCATTTCGCATATTACGACATGATTTGTGAGTTGTGTCTTTTTGTGAAAGCCGATATGCGATTACAATAAGCGCTTCATTTTACAATGAATACCTTAAGTCTTAGCTTTGAATGAAAATTCTAATAATATCCTAAGTTAAATGCAGTGATCCCTTCCATCGCAATTCATGGATTTTGGTTGTTAATTAACCTTTAACACACTTGGTCCAACGATATGTGAAAAAAGCGAGAATTGCTAGTCTTAAATGGATTTAACTTGATATCTTGATTTATTTCTAAAAATTTAAAAGTGCCTAAATGTTCTTGGAGGGTTTTTAATAAATGGTCCCTATTTATTAATAGAATATTAACTATTAAATCAATAAATGGGGGGTTTTTGAATAGCACAACAATTGGCGATTCACTAGAAGAACCAATTATCTCTGGTATTTTTTTGAAATTTCTAAAACTTACAAAATAAAGGTAGTTTAGAAAATAGGAAATACATGAAATATAAGATAAGTAACATTTCTCTAAATAAGAAAAGAAAATCCACCTAATTATCATACATTTGATTATCCTTTTCAAAATGAAAATTTCTTTGTTTACATCAATCTTTACTTTGTTTTGAAGATAAAGCAGGGGGCTCTTGCAAATTAGCTTTTAGATGTACACATTTGTCATAGGTAGAGCCTCTGCTACCAATAGGTGTCCATAGCCTCGACGGGGTTGCCTTTTAACCAGCAACGATTCAGTATCCCATCCAGATAAGAGTGCAATTTTTAGAGATAAATTCAGATTCATATACTTACTCTTTTTTCTTTATTTTCCAAATAGTTTATTTTTTCTTTTTAAAAATTTTCATTTTTTCTACTTAAAGGTCATTGTCTTGGTTTGGTGGCCAAAATTGACAATACCATTCACCAGTTGTAACTGAACTAAAAAAGTTGGCTCGTGATGAGACCCCTTGTCTTTTGATTAAAATAATCCGAAGCCATTACCATGTTTTGATATGCAGTATTGGTAATGTCAGTTTATTACTTCCCTGTGAACATGGTAAGTCAGCTCTTGATGAGACCTCTTATCCTTTAAGTTTAATCACATTTTAGAATTACATTCTAAAAAGAGAAAATTTTACTAGATGGGGAGAACCATTGACTCCTTAAGAGTTTCTGGATGATAATTATAGAGTTGAAGATGCTTATCTGCAAAGAGTCTTTGCTTTGTTAAAGATACTTTTCTTGACTTATGGTAGAACAAAGGTTTCTTTATAAAGTTGAGGTTTTTCAAGGGTAAAAAAGCTTTCACACCTTGTTAATTTCCACTTGCACGGATTTCTCTAGCGTTCCTCACGCATGCACTGAAATTGAATTTGAGAAGAGCACAGAGTTGTGCTTTGTCTGTAACTATAAACCCGCACAGGTGAATTCTAGAAAGAAAATAAAAAGTACATTCTAGAAACATAGTTGGTCGAATATTTCCCAACTGAATGCTTCTAGGTGATGACTATTCGAACTATAACCCTCATAAGATGCATCTCCATCCCTTTTCTCATGGTAACATAATCCTTAATTAAAGGAGGTTCATCCTCTTCTTAGGGAACTGAAACTTCCCCCTCTTTGATCTATAAAAGGACTAGACGGTTGATGGATGAATGAGGTCAGAATTTAGAGAATACAAACTTATGTTGTTAGTTTGAGATTGGAGAGCTTGTTATCTAAGGAGGAGATTGAAGGCATTTTGGAGGGACCTCACGGCATCAAGGCAAAGGTTGTAAGGCTCCTTTTATCTTCTGATTGATACAAATGAGCACTTTCTCCCATTGATATTGTCTTTTGTGAATGATGAATAGTTTGCAATTAGTTATTATGTTCATTAAGTCAAAATCAATCCATAATTTCCTTGATCATTAGGCTAAGTTGTTTGAATTATTATATCACATGTGCTTTTGATCCTTTTATGGTTTATGTTTGCAGGTTTTATCGAGCATTGAAGAGCTGCATCAAGTCACAACCAGGGATCTTCATCAGGCATTTCATGAAACTGGTAAGAGATCTATCCATTAGCTAGATTGCTTATAATTCGAACAAGTTCAACTTAGGGAAAGAGTCAGTTCATTTGTCATGATTGTTTCTAGTTTCCATTTAGGATCTAGGGAGATCACTCTTGTCCACAAGAGGGATTATCCGGTGTAACAAACTGGTGACTCCGCTGGGGAACGTCTTTGTTCTCGTCTTTTTCCTTAGCCTCGCTTTCTGATTTTTCTAATTTATCGAGACCTGGGTCTTCATAAATTAATGGCCTTTTAGATCTGATTGGTTGATTCTCATCTTTTATTTTTCTTTAGGTTTTCCTCCCTATGATTTTTCTATTTGTACACATAGTGCAACTCTGCACCCTTTTTCCATAGAAACTGAGAGCATGCGCTCTATTTTCTACTGGAAACCCGCACAGGCCTTGAAATTTTTTTAAAATTTTGTGCTAGCTTCAACCCAGACCTGAATTTGTCTTTCTAAAGTGTCATTCTATTTGTTTGGACTGTGTGTTGTCTTTTCTGAACTCATTTGATTACTTTGTTGATGTCTTTTTGAAGAATAGGTCTTCTTGAAAGAATGCCCTAGGTTTTGTCTGGTTGATTTGTTGATTGATCAAAACAACTTTGAATGTCTTTTTGTGAGTGATATTCTTATTTTGTTATGTCAAATACACTGGTTAAGCCTTAAATATTGCTTATTTGTAGTCAAAATCACTTTTAATTGCAAATTAGGGTTTCTGAAGACGTCGTGCTTTTGTGAAAGAATCATGGTTATTTTTGCTTGATCAAAGATGTTGTTGCTTTCATATTGGGAAAATTTTCAGATTGCATTGTTATTGTCATTAAATCAAAGCATTCATAGGAGAATATGTCTTTTCTCCAACCTTCTTGATTTATTTTTGTATGCTTGAAAGTTTTGAGTGATTAGAAGAAAAGAGTGTTTTAATTTATTTTGATAATTAGGGAAATCTGGAAATTAGTTTGTTGACTGTGTTTTTCATTACAAAATAGTGAAATTGGTTGCTTTGATAAAATTGGAAAAGTTGTGAGTTCTTGCATTTTATTTCTCAAAATCAAATAAAACTCTTTCTTTTCTCTAAATAGAATTTCATCTAAATTGAAAGTTTCTTTTTCATTTTAGAGTGCATTAAGATTTTGAGTCGTGTCACAACATCATAAGTTTCACCTTCATCACCCATTGAGTAAAAGAACAGCTTAATAATACAGCGTTAATTAAAATTCACCTAGAATTTTATATTTTTTTAGGGCTCTTTTCACCTACAGTAGCTTAAGTGTAAGGCTTTGGAATAAGCAGGGAAGTAAAATTTCCAAAGCTACAAATGAACAATAGAATCTTGAGTTAGGGAGAGAAAATCCAATTATTTTTGTTTTGCTATGGGAAGCTCTTCTTAGACATGAGTTAGGCACGATATCGTGTCGAATCTAGTGAAGTGATCTAACCCACTTCATTGACCTAGATACAGCGATTTACACGTATTACAATGGTACCAAAAGGTACTTGGGGTCACTTGAAAGTAAACCTCCAATTGATCATGTGGAGAAGCTTTCAAGGGGATTGAGCTTGTTACTCTGCCCTTGCATGTATGTCTGATGTACGACTGTCCCCCAGGTAAAATTGTTTCATTTGGTGAACATAGTGACTATAATCCTAGGGCTCTACCTAAGGTGACGGCAAAGGGAAGGTCCTGTTGTACCTGGAACAAACGTTGGCTAGAGACTCTCTAGAGGGTAATCTTTGCTTGAGATGGTTTATAGCAGAGTTACTTGCACCAGACCGTTTCATTAAGTAGGTTGTCAACGTAACTGGTTCCAAACACTCATTTTCTATAAAACTTTTCACCTTGATCTCTTCAATGTTCGATTTCATCAACAACTAGTAAATATTGATCTTTGTGAAGAGTAAGTTTGTATGGTTTGAAATCCTAGATTTTTTAGTGCATGTTACTTTCTGTGTTGTTTTTTACTTTTTCGAGACTTTAGGTGTAATTCAGATATTATGTGATTAATAAATTAAAAATTCTTCATTGTGGTAGAACTACCAAGACAATCATGTAGGATACTCGAGGATCCCCCTAAGTATACACCGAGTCAATTAGAAAATATTAAAGCAGAAAAATCTAAATCATCTGAAATTGGAACTACAGCAGAAACTGAAACTTCTACTATTATAGATTCTGATGTAAGAGGAACTAAAGTTAATCAACCTATAACATCTACTATTTTAGGCCTTGAAGTAATAGAAATTGAATTTGATCAAACTTGGAATTTAATATCACACTTAGTAGCAACTGATTTACAAATTACTTAACTCATTCAAACTTAATCAGATACTGGAGAATCTTCCGATAGAAACCTTGTTTCCGAACTAGATATTGACGAACCTGAGTCTAATATTTCCAAGCCTGAAATTCATACATCTGTTATAGAAAATATTCGAATACTCCACTTTCACCATGTGTGAAACTTATCATTACTGAAATTCTCCCTCCTGGTCTCATTTTCATTGAAGAAAAGTTTCAAATGAAGAGAAAGAACCTATAGTTTCTACCAGTGAACCTACAGATATCTCAGAACTTTTGTTTCAATCTCTTCACCTTGACCCTTGGTATTTTACACCCTTGAACTTTTTAGGACAAGGGATTCCGCATTACACGACTCCTTATTCTATCGTACCCGAATTTGACTAGTCTATAATGACTCCTAGAAGTGTCGTGTCAAATACATCCATGTATTCCACTTCTCTGGAGTCCACATTGTATGGTGGTTTTTTACCACATGGATATCACTCTCTCACGAGAGCTTATTCAGGAGCTTCTTCCTCGAACTCATCTTTAAATATGTCAACTGGTGTAATTAACCCTACCAATGAAGGTTTGGCTTCTGAACAAGTCATTAATATGATTTCTGTTAATGTTGGTAATCCACAAGCTAACCCAACAGGTGGTTATTATCCGCCTGGGGGGCAACCATCATATCATCCACCAGGAGGACAGCCTTTTGGTGGACCTTACCCTACAGTTGGGGGGAAACCCCCTACCAGAAACTACTTTAATTGTGTTCAAATGCCTCAAACCGAGATTAGTTAGCCTGTTATGCCTCAACCCATCATTGGAATGCCTTACTGTGGATTGAATACAATTTGGAACCCTTCTCAATAGTGAATTCTTGTTGCTTCTCAAGTGCCTTTGTATCAACCTAGCCAACCTCTTGGACAACCTATGCAGCAACTGTCTTTTCAAGGTATGTCCTCTCAAGTCCAACCAACCGTCTATGCTAACCCATTGACACCTACCCAGAAATCACTTCAGCGCTCCACCCGAAGTACCCATCAAACCCTAGGGCAGTATGCCATGTCAATGACTATTTAGAACCTAGGTTCAAGTTTGCCTAAAACTCCCATTCCCGGAGTATCGCAAATAATTGTCCTGCTTACATCACAAGTCACTATGCAACCCCTTGTTCAGTCTTCACCTCAGGCATCTGGTGTTCAATCCATTCCTACGATTCCGTCAGCACCTCAAATACCTGTTGTTCAACCTAGCGTTCCATATATTCAAGTACCTTTTCAAGGGCTACCTTTCCACAGTTTACCCCAAAGTTAGTTGTTCAAGGTACACCTTTTCAAACTCAATTTCTTCAAGATCAACCCTTGCAAATTCAACCCTTTCAAGGACAGTTTGTTCAAGGTCAAATGGGTCAAAGTCTCCCCTTCCAGAATCAACCGTACCCAAGTCATACGTTTCAACAACCTATTCAACCGCAATACAGTATGGCTCACCCTGGATACCCAGGAGGTATGCAGATTCCAACTGCTTAGGCTATCCTAGGATATCCTAGATATCCTCCTCCCAGTACAGGACTCGCCCCTCAGGGTTATTAATATCCATCGAAGAACCCTAATCACCAGTTGCCTTTCATTGCAACTTTGGATTTGCCTAACCTCTCTCAGTAACTAATGATCCACTTCTTTATTTACCCTGTTGGTCGGCTATTCCTATTAAGTTGCCCAGTGATATTCCTAAGTTCGAAGGTAAGTCGGGCGAATATCCGTCCAACCATGTCATGACCTACCATCTTTGGTGTGCGTCCAACTCATTAAATGATGATTCTATTAGATTACGACTTTTTCAACGAACCTTAATCGGTTCGGCAACCAAATGGTATGTAAAATTGTCATGCACTTCCTTCCACACGTTTAATGCCCTTGCTATGGCCTTTTGGACCCATTTTCAGTTACCCGTTCGATATGAAAATGGAAGTGAACTTTTGACTTCTTTAAAGCAGTCAACATCAACCCATATCTCAGATCACATTCAAGAATGGAGACGAAGACGTTGCCTAGTTAAAGTTTACATTCCAAACCACATTTTGGACGAATGGTTTATAAAATCTCTTTTACCATTAATAATTGAATATGTGGCCAAAGGGGGTGTTGTAACTGAAGAGCAGTTAATTGCTCGCGCTCAATATCTCGATCTTTTTTATACTCAGTCTAGTACTTTGTATGAAAAGATCCCAGATTTACCCCAATCTACTCCAATTAATCCACCTCTTCTAGGATCACATGTCGCAGATGGCATGATTGGTTATGTGAGCTAGAAATATAAGAACAAAAAGAAAAATTCTAAGAATGTTTAGGTTTCAGCTCTATCCCATTCACCCAATGAAGATCCTTCTCCCAGAATTACTTCCAAAATCAATGTCGTAGATTCATCTACTAGTAAGGGTAAGTCACCCGGAAATAAGAAAAAGGGAAAAGGAAAAACTAAACAAGACAACCACTCTAAGGAGAAATCAACCAAGAACGAACCATATGATGAAAAGAGGAAACCTCGATATCCTTTCTTGATTTGTGAGGAAGATCATTACACTAAGGAGTGCCCTCATCGAGCCAAAGTTTCCAAATTCATCAAATGTTTGCCCACACCCGTTGTTTTGAAGGATCCTTTTCCTCAAGACAGTAAAATGGTCTCTCACGAACAATCCTCCTCATGCCCATCGGAAGATATCATGATGATGTCTTCCAAAGTTATGGTAGCAAAGAGATCCAAAGATTACGCGTCAAACAGTCCTGTTCAAAATGGAGATGACTCCAATTCACTTGGTCAAACTTCTGCATCTACTTCTCCTTCTTCTGAACTATTACATATTGAAAACCAAATCCTAATATGATAATTTGTCCACCTCCTAAGGGTATGCCTCGTAAGTCAGCCTTTAATTTTCATCCGAGGGTTGCCCAAAATTATAACATCGTCGAAGATTTGGCTATGTCACCTTCGGCCATGTCTTCCCTTGAAGTGTTGCAAACTTGTCCAGCGCAAAGGAAAATATTATTACCATCCATAGGAGTTGTAGATCCTCAAGAATCCCATTTTATTGTTTTTTATCTCGAGAATCATGTCTCGCGTCTCCCACACCAACTAGCTTTTCAGATACTAGTTCACGTCAAAACTCGACAAGTTTTTTGAACAGTGATTGACGAAGGAGCGTCAACATGTATTATGTCCATTTCCAGTTGGGAAACCTTGGGTTTTCCAACAATCAATCAATCTTCCATGACTTTGAAAGCCTTCAATGGAAGTCGTACTTATGGACTTTTAAATGATTCATCAATTGAGTTAGAGGGAAAAACATTTGCAATAGACATTGAGGTTGTTGATGCTAGAATTATGCCATGGCAGTAGTAGTTTCGTCATATTTTATGATGATTATGTTTCTTCCCAAAGGAAGAATTATGAAGGTAGATCAATTGTCCTACTATACCTCTGACCCTAATTCTACCGAAAATATCCCATTTCTTAGAAAATCCACCACTCCATATGAGGAAGTCGGTGTTGGTCTGCTCAAAGACTCATCTTTGATGGGAACTTTCACGTTCCCTCCATCCATTCTTATTCATAATGAAGCACAGATTAACATGATTACATCAAGTACTTTCGAAATGGGAGATTCATGGAAAGTACCGTCAGAATCAGAAATGATCTTATATGACGATGAAATGCCTCGTAGTCATTTTGAGTTAGCCTATGAGGCCATTCAGTCGTTTTCCAACCCATCAACATCTGATGATGATCAAATAAATATGATCATTGATGAATATTCTCATTTGTCACGCTTGGAACCAATCTCAATTATTGATCCTTTTACCAAAGATTTTTTAACTAATGAAGGGATTATGGAAATTATGACCTTGGATTAAATGTCGTGGAATGATACTCATCATCATTCAACTTTCTTACCATCCTTTGATAAAATTGAGAATAATGTTTCATCTGATACCCTTAGCAATCCTCAAAATCCAATATCTACCCTTTCTTCCAGTTCTGAATATAATTAAGGGAACATATTGGCAATGATACCTATCGATATCTCAGTGAAACCCAAAATAATTGAAAATATTCATATAGGAGACTCTTGTTCGTTAGAAGGGATTTCGACTTACAAAGCCCTATTTCAGGAATTCTGTGACATTTTTGCTTGGTCCTACGAAGAGATGCCAGGAATCGACCCTACCATTGTTGTACATGAAATAAAAACTTATTTGGATGCTAAGTGAGTTAGACAGCGATTACGTCCTATACATCCGCAAAAAATTGCTGCTATCAAAACTGAGGTTGAGAAATTGCTGAAAGAAGGATTCATTTACCCTGTTCCTTTAATTGATTGGGTATCAAATATTGTGCCCATTAATAAAAAGAAAGGAACTATTCGAGCGTGTGTTGATTACCAATATATCAATAAAGCTTATCCCAAGGATAATTATCCAACTCCATATATTGACCAAATTGTCGACGGTCGTGCCAGAAATGATTATTTTTCCTTTATGTATGGATTTTCTACCTACAATCAGATAAACATACTCCCTGCCGATCAATATAAAACCGCATTTATATGCCATGGGGAACTTTTTCTTATCGCAAACTCCCCTTTGGCCTAAAAAATGTTGGCACAACTTTTCAACGAGCAATGCTTATATATTCCAGGATATCAAGCATATTGTTCAGCATTATTTAGATGACCTCCCAGCTCATTCCATGAAATGGTAGGATCACCCATTGCACTGAAAAGTGATTTTCATTAGGTGTAGGCATTACAATATTCGCTTGAATCCGCACAAATGTTTTTTTTGTGTGCAATCCGGTCGGCTTCTAGGTTTCATTGTTTCAAAGGAAGGCATTCATGTCGATCCCCTCAAGGTAGAGGCAATTTTGAATTTTCATACTCCTTCTAGCCTTACTCAACTCCAAAGTTTGCAAGGGAAGGCAAACTTTTTGCATAGATTCATCCACAATTATGCTGAACTAACATAGGGTTTTACTCAAATGTTGAAAAAGGGTATTCCATCCACATGATTATCATCAAGACTACTTTTTGTACTTCGTTGCATCAAATGCCACCATTGGCATGGTTTTAATCCAGGAGGATGATTCTAGTAATGAACATGTGATTTACTATTTGAGTAGGAGTATCACTAAAACTGAGATTAAATACGCACATGTGGAGGAGCTAGACTTGGCAGTTGTGCAAGCTATTCAATGATTCTGTCACTATATACTTCTCCGAAAAACAATTATCATTTCAGATTGCAACCCTATGATGTACATTCTCACGAAGAAAATGCTTGGGGGGGAATACTCGAAGTGGATAGTCATTCTACAAGAGTTTGATCTGGAATTTGAAAAATCCAAATCAAAGAAATCCTTGGTTTTCGTCGAACTATTGTGTGACTTCCCCCATACTGATATAGAAAATGTAGTAGAATATTCTTTTGCTAACGAATCTCTCTTTCTTATTAGTACGTTAGATCTGTGGTATGGAGACATCAGTATATATCTCCAAACAGAAACGTTTAGGCCTGAGTTATCCAAAACTGATCATCAGCGAATCCAATACCAATCCCAACAATACAACATTATTGGCGACACTCTTTATCGTCGTGGTGCCGATTCTGTATTCCGACATTGTTTATATTTTGAAGAAGCCGAAAAGACTTTAAATGACTATCACTCTAGAGCATGTGGCGGTCACATGTTTGGGTATGCTACTACCCAAAAGATATTATGTGCTGGCTATTTTTGGGTTTCAATGTTTAAATTTTGCATCACTACAATCTGAAAATGCTATAATTGCCAAATTTATGATCACAAAATGTGAGCACCTCCCGCTCCTCTTCACCCAATCATAGTTGTCAGTCCTTTTTCCAAATTGGGCATCGACTTCATTAATTATAACCCTCACTTGGACGGGAGGCATGGTTATATCCTCTTTGCATACGATTACTTTACAAAATGGGCCGAGGCAATTCCTACATATAGAGACAACGACAAACCTGCAGCTATTTAAATTTTCAATCATGTGATTGTTTGGTTCAACGTTCCACAAGCTATTATTACAGACCACGGTAGTCATTTTCATAACTTTATGATGGTCGAACTATCTGCGCAACTCAACCTCTGCCATGATATCTCTACTCTGTATTATCCACAAGCTAATGGTTAGGTCAAAGTTGTCATTAAAGTTTTAACCAGTATGATTAAACGAATAGTTGGTATTCATAAAGGAAACTAGCACTCTATGCTCTTTTCAGCATTGTGGGCTTACTGTACTACTATAAAAACATTGACCGGTTTTACCCATTTTCAACTCATTTATGGTTTGAAAGTCGTAATACCTATTGAATGTGAAATTCCATCTCTTAAATTAGCTATCGAATTATTACTTGCTACCTCTAAAGATGAAGAACGCTTTGTACATTTATCCCATCTAGGTGAAAATCATCGTAATGTCGTATTGGCTAGCGAATCTCACCAGAAATGTGTCAAAGCCCAATACGATCAAAATGTTAATCCTCGTACATATTTAGAAGATGACCTAGTCTTGGTATATGATCAAGCTCATGACCAGCTAGGTGCATGGAAATTTGAGCCCATGTGGCATGGCCCTTACATCATAAAATGTGTATTAGCTAAAGGTGCCTATGAGCTGGTTGATTATGATGGTGTTCCTTTGGGAAAGCCTAGAAATGGTCATTACCTAAAGAAATATTTTTGCATAACATTTTGGTGAAGATTTGTACATTATTTACCATTTTTAGGTATGTGCGATAAATTAGTGTTTTTTACTACTTCTCCTGCTTATCCTTTTTTTACACTTGATTTTCAGATGTCGACGTTTTTGTAGAAAATCTGTGATAGGTTAACCCGATAATGCAATATAAATCAAAGCAAAATACTATAACCTACTTCTGCTATCAATTTGTGGAAGCTTAAATATCGAGTTGAACAATATAACCAGAAGAAGAAGAATCAATGGCACAATACACATGAAAATACTTTGGGGAAAGTCTCAGATAAAAAACCCACACTATTGTATTATCATACATGGTGGAAATACATAGGAATTATACAAAGTCATAGCTCTCACAGCTAGCCAGCTCTCATTACAATCCTCATAGATTCTCACAAGTAATCTTGGCTTCTCTCCAGCCTTCTTCTCTTCCCTCCAAACTCCTATTTCCTTGCGTTGTTCCTTATGGATGATTAGCCCATTACCAAGTGGAAAAACAAACCTTCAAAACTGCGCAATCCTCAACAATGAATCCTTGACTACATGCATGAGTTTTCTCCATGAGAAAACACATGCAATTGATAGTACACTGTCCTTGAACATTAATCTCAATTGGGTCTTTCTCATAATAGACATGCATGAGTTTCTAATGAGGGAATCTTTAGTTAACTATAGTAGCACTAGTTGAGTGCATTAATGCATCAACTGATTGTTAACTCACTATTAGTTCCTCAAACAATTTGGAACTAATTTAACTAGACTTAACTCAGTAAACTGAGTTAACTAATTAACAACTCAAATATAACTCATTCTTATCTTCCTTAATTTAAGGGATAACTCTTGCATGACTTCAAAAAGACTTCTAACTTGAATTTCTCCAACTAATTAATTTAAATTAATTAATTAATTATTTCCAAGTAGTTGTTAAGACTAAATTCGATTTTAATTCACAATTTAATTCAAGGATAAATTAAGTTGGAATATTCTTCTTGCCATATTTCAACACTCCCTCTCAACAAGAAATGGATTATCTACCACCCCGATCATGTCTCTATGGAACTCGAATTTACACTTTGACAATGCCTTTGTCAAAATGTCAACATATTGCTCTCTGTCGAAATATATTGTAGCGACATGATCCTCCTTGCTACACATTCACTGAGATGATGATACCGAATGTCGATGTGCTTAGACCTATCATGAAATACTGGATTCTCAGATAGTTTGATACAACTCTGATTATCACAATAGATCACAGTTGGATCCATCCTCTGATCAAACAAACCAACTAGGATTTTCCGCATCCAAATGGCCACACATGTTGCCTGACTTGCAACCATGTATTATGCCTCTATCAAGCTAAGTGAAACCGACCTTTGTTTCCTATTGTACCAAGAAACTATCGTTGACCCAAGGTTGAAAATCCCTCCTGATGTGCTCTTCCGATTTGATGGACTCCCTGCCCAATCTGCATCAATGAAGCCCCATAGCTTCACTCGCTCTGTCTGTCTGTACCATAATCCATACTAAGATGTGCCTCTGAGGTATCTCAATACATGCTTTGCCGCCTTCTAAAACATCTTGGTAGGCTGAACCATCTCTTGACTCAGCTGGTTCACCGCATAGCACAAATTTGGTCGTGTGTTCATTAAGTACATCAGTGAACCCACAAACTGCCTGTACACAGTAGCCTCTACCACTTCTCTTGAAGTAGCAACCTCCTTCCTCCAGTTCCCTGCTAGAGGAGTTTGCATGGGCTTGCACTTCTCCATGTGGAATCTCTTGAGTATCTCGTTGGCATACTTGCCCTAAGACACAAACAACTCCCCATCCTTCTTCCACAATTCCATGCCAAGGAAGTAATGCATGAGACCCATGTCTTTCATCTCGAATTCTCTTGCAAGGTCCTCCTTCCAAGACACGATCAACTGATCATCACTAGTTAATATCAGATCATCAACATAAAGTACAATGATCAATAGCTTACCTTTCACCACAATGTGGTACAGGTTCGCATCGGCTTCACTCTGTGAAGCCCAACCCGGTGAAGTAGTTTTCTATCCTGGTGTACCAAGCATGAGGTGCTTGCTTCAGCCCGTACAATGCTCTCTTGAGTTGGCACACATGTGACTCACGATCGAAGGTCTCAAAACCTTCTGGCTGCTCTATGTACACCTCTTCCTCAATCTATCCATTGAGGAATGCAATCTTCACATCCATCTAATGGATCTTCCAACCCATCTGTGCTGATAGTGCCAACATATATTTGATAGATGAGTACCTTGTGACAAGAGCAAAAGTCTCATCATAGTCAATCCCCTTGACCTATGAAAATCCACGGGAAACAAATCTTGCCTTATGCTTCTCCACACTACCATCAGCAACTTGCTTTACCTTGTAAGCCAACGAGAACTCACAACTAACTTGTTCTCTGGTCTCGGAACCATGTCCCAAACACTGTTACGAACTATAGAGTCATACTCCTCCACCATAGCATCAACCCAAATTGGCTACTGCACTACTTCCTCAAAGGAAGATGGCTCAGTCTCAACACATTCCCCAGCAAGGGCCATGTATCCAGTGTACCTCTCAAGTGACGTCCTTTGTCTGCGCTAAGAAGATGGTGCTCCCACATTCTCTCTCGCATCCTCCAACAATCTATCAGCTTCTCTTGTGTGCTTCCATCCATCTCTGGAATACTTTGCTTGAGTGGATGTCTCCACTCCTGGAACCTCTACATGGTGCTGCTTTGCATCAGTCTGAGGCTCCTCCTCCTTAGGAACCAACAGTTCCTCCACAGCCTGTAGTTGGAGCTCCCTCTCAAGGGAAACTCACATGGCCTTCTACTCATCAAACTTGAGATCTCTGTGAACCACTATCCTCTAACTGGTAGGCAAGTACACCCGATAGTTGTGAGGTGTATTAGTGTACCCCACAAATATCCCCAACTCTGCTATTGGCTCAAGCTTCTTCTGTGCATCCTTTGTCACATGACGATATACCGATGAGCCAAAGATCCTAAAGTGACCCACATCTGGTCTCTTACTGGAGAAAGCTTCCTCTGGTGTCTTCATCCCAAGTATGTGATGCGGGCTTCTGTTTTGCAAATAGACCATTGTGTTGCATGCCTCAGCCCACAAGTGAAGTGGTAGGCCTTGGTCATGCAACATTGCCCGTGCTGCCCCTACAATAGTTCTATTCTTACTCTTGGCCACCCAATTCTGCTGTGGATTATGAGGTGCCATCAACTCTTGTGTAATTCCTTCCACTGCACAAAAGTCCTTAAACTCTTGAGAGACATATTCTCCATCGTTTTCGCTTCTCAAGGCCTTGATCTTCTTCCCTCACTCTTTCTCGACCAAAGCTTTGAACTCACAAAACTTTGTGAAGGTTTGGTCCTTCTTCTGCATGAAATAAAACCAGCATTTACGAGAATAGTCATCAAATCACATAATACCTTTGCTTTGCTATGGATTTCTTCAAGAATGGTCCACACAAATCAGTATGAACTTGCTCTATGTTAGCCTTTTCTTGATGGTCTCGATCATGAAAGGAAGGCTTGGTGTACTTTCCCAAGGTACAACCTTTGCATGTGTCAACTTGCTCAAGTTTACCTTTGGGAAGTCTTGTAGATATCTATTGCATTATCTTCAAAGCCCCATGATGCAAATGGCCCAACTCCCTGTTCCACAACTCGCCAATTGCTTGGCTTTGCACCAATTATGCTTTCATATCAATGCAACACAATCATCTACCTCTAGTTTATAGAGATTCTTCACCTGAATCCCTATCCTCTTGGTTTGCCCGTGGCTATGTGTCTTAGGAATGCCTTTCCTTTACTGAAGACAACATCGTAGCCTTTGTCCTCCAACATCACGACCGATACCAAGTTCTTCTTCAGTCGAGGCGCATACATCACATCTGTCAAGGTGAGAGGAGCTCCATGCTCCCTCTGAAAAGCAACCGTGCCCACTCCTAAAACACTATACCTTCCGTCGTCACCAATCGCTATGCACATCTTGAGGTCTTTCTCCTCCAAGGCACTGAATAAATTTTTATCACCGGTCATGTGGAATGAGGCTCCACTGTCAAGATACTAGACACAACCCATCATCGATGACACCATGCATGTGAT